>LOEQ01006184.1:153240-171082 GCA_001685075.1 Bramus lutescens | reverse complement strand
CTACCCCAGGATCCAGCAATACCACTCTTGGGAATATACCCAAGAGATTCCCAATCATACTTCAAAAGCATTTGTTCAACTATGTTCATGGCAGCATTATTTGTTTTAGCCAGAACCTGGAAACAACCTAGATGCCCCTCAATGGACGAATGGATAAAGAGAGTGTTGAATATATATTCATTAGAGTACTGCTCACCAGTACAAAACAATGACATCTTGAATTTTGCTTGTAAATGAGAGTACAAATTTTATACCAACTTTTGAAGCCAATGTGGTAGTTTCTCAGAAAAGTGAAAATCAACCTACCATAAGACCTAGCTTTACTGCTCTTGGCCTTATACTCAAAGGATTCTCAATCATACCACAAGGGCACTTGCCCAGCTGTATTCAGAGCATCTTCATTTGTAACAGTCAGAACTGGGAAACAACCTAGATGTCCCACTACAGACAAATGGACAAAGAAAATGTGGTACATTTTCAAAATGGAATACCACTCACCTGTAAACACAAGAACATCAGGAAATTTGAAGGCAAATTGATGGAACAAGAAAAATCACCCTGAGTGAGGTAACCCAAACAAAGATGAACACAGCATGTACTTACTCATAAGTGGATATTAGTTGTACAATAAAAGATAAATATGCTGCAGTCCACAGACCAAGAGAGACTAGGTAGCAAGGGGAATGCATTGAGGACACACACATCTCCCTGGGAAGGGGATTTAGAAGAGATTTCATCAGTCTACTGAGAGCAGGTGGGAATGGGAACATGATCAGACTGAGGGGGGCACAGAAGGAGAGCTTCCTGAGGGGTACTACTGAGATGGAGCGCTACAGGGTGGGTAGAGGAAGAGACCTATTCAGTCGTCCTCATCAACGTAGACCATGAAACCCCATATGGACAAGTTCAGAACCACCATATACAGGCTACCCATGTACGCTCCAACATTGCCAGGGCATAAATTTTATTCTTTCCGAATCTTGGCACAGGAGAATCTCCCAGAAGTCCATGGGGAGGAACTCTGCTTAGATTTCTAGCGACAGAGGATAAGTAGCTTGAAGTGGCCATCTCCTGTGACTAGACTGGTGCCTGGCCAAATTGTCATCAGAGAGGTATCAACTGATGGAGGCAAATGCAGAGACCCACAACCAAACATTAGTCAGAGTTCAGAAATTCTGCAGAGAATTAAAAGTGCTGGCAATTGGAAGTTTGACCATGGTCCAGTGAGTATATGATCAAAACAAATTAGACTTGGGGTGTTTGTTTTTCTTTTCATTTTTTTTTCTTCTTTTGGGGGAGGGCACATGGATGGGAGGTGGACCTTGGAGAAATGAGAAGCCAGTGTTATTGGGGTGCATTATGTGAAATTACCAATCAATAAACACAATATGTTGGAAAAAATATGGAAAACCTAAAATACAGAGTAATTCAATTCTTCAGGTTTTGTTTCTGTTGCTGTAATGAAATACCCCGATAAAACACAAGCTGAATTCATTCATCTAGAACTACAAGCTAGAATCCTTCACTGCAAGGAAGACAAGACAGAAACTTGGAGTAGCTAGCTACATAACATCCTCAGGCAAGAACAGAGATGCAAGAACACATGCATGCTGACTGCTCAGCTTACTTTGCTCATCCTTACGCTAGTCAACCAAAGAGGTTCTACTAAGCCACATTCAGTGTGGATCTTCCTATCTCCATTTATAAAATCCCTTGCATACATGCCCTCAGGCAAACTTCAGTTTTTCCCAAATCATTCTGTATTGTATTAAATTGACATTTAAAACTAACAATAATATAAACTCAAGAAGTCTTATTGATTGGTTATGTGTCTAAAACGAAAAATGTGTGGGCTTTCTTTGGGCTGGAGCAGCTTACACATGGGAGAGTCATTCAATTAACTAAGGAACCACACTTCACATATTCATTAACTTTCTAAATTTTGTTTCTTTTGATACTTGCGGTATATTTAATACTTTCATGAGTATATTTCAGTTTCTGTTTCTTTTACCTTGTCTAAACTTCTGCTGAAGTTTTTCTTTGACAAAATCATGCCTGCACACAAAAAATTCTGATTGCTTTCACTCACCACCCCCTCCCATCCCTGCCAATGCATGCCCATCCCTACAATTCCTTTTATTGTGGTCTTTTTATTTTATTTTTAACACACTGAGTTTAAAAACTTCCTCTGTGTAACTATAGGTTACAAAATATCCCTTGAAACCTGGAGGGATTGCCTGTGGATACACAAATGAAGATAATGCTTGCTTCTCCATGGAAGCCATCAGCCCTTTTCCAATCCCAGTCTAATGTTAGCTCAGTGCAGGTAGCTGGAGCAACTGTGGCAGTATATTTCCAATGGCAATGTCCTATGAAGAAGAAAGCATTTTGTGTCCCTTCTCCCAATCTTCTCATTTTTGCATTGTTTGCACACCTTCATTTGTGATATTTTGAGTCTTAGATGAGATAATGCAAATGAGAGCTCAACTCACCCTTGTCATTAACAGTGAACATCTGTATATCTCTGTATTCACCACAGTCTATTGCAAAGAGAATCTTTGCCAATAGTAACACTTGTTTATGGATATAAACAAAAATATGTAAAAGACAATTTGGCACCACATCAATGTAGCTAAACATCTATAGTAACCTTGCCTCCCCCCAAGACCTAAGACCTCCTCAGCCATTGGTTTCTGCTTGAGAACACAATCAACAATTTTATTCAAGTATGGTATAAAAAATATGTAAGCCTTGAGATAACTTTTTCTACATTTAAAGCACTTGATTTCAGAACTAAATGAATATTCTGTTTATATATATGAAACTGACAAGAGCACTCTAGTTGTCTAGTAAGCTCATAATATTTAAATTATGATTATTAAAGAAATCATGCTAATATCCTCACACCTGTGCCACCTCAAATTTCTTCACTCTAAATTTGTCAGAATAATTTTAGCTCCAGTTATATGCTTAAGTCTACTTCTGAGACATATAAATTTTAAATTTTAACTTCTCTAATAGCTAAGGAAACATCTTCCTTGACTTTATTGTTGTTCTCATCATACCCACAACAGCTTCCAAGAAGTAATGGATAAAATATTATGCCAACCTATGCTAAAGGAAGAGAAAATTTAAAAACATCTCTTTCTAGTTCTTAGTTTTATCTCTCCCCCATATTCCTTCCCTCATCCTTCCCTTCCCTACCCTATACCATTTGATCCTCTTATACCATCCCCCCTTGTCCGTCCATAATTATCTATTCTAATTCCATTTCCTATGGAGATCCATCCATCTCCCTAATCCCGTACTTTACCACTAATCTTGGTGAATGTATAAATTGTAAACTTGCTTATCAGTGACATAACAGCTAACATCCATATGTAAGTAAATGTTTTTTCTTGGCCTGACTTACACCTATCAGGAGGAATTTTTTCTAGTTCCATCCATTCATCTTCAAATTGCATATTTTTAAAAACATGCTTAATACTTAATTGTGTAAATTAATTTCATTTTCTTTATCTATTCATCTATTGGCATCTATCTATGTTGCTTTCAATTCCTGGTTATTATGAATAGAACAACTACTGTGGGTTAACCACTTTGTATGTTGTGAAAATATGTTTTATTGCCATTGGTTAATTTTTAAAAAGAAAATAAAAAAATCTGTTTTGGCCTATAGCAAGGCAGGATAGAGTCAGGTGGGAAATCCAATCAAAGATACAGGGAGACAAAATGTGGAGTTAGAGGCAGATGCCAACGAGCTGCTGAACCCGCAAGATGGACTAAAGAACAGGTAATGCCACAAAGCTATGTGGCAAAACATAGAATAATAGAAATGGGTTAATTTAAGTTGTAAGAGCTAGTTAGCAGTAAAGCTGAACAATAGGCCAGTTTATAATTAACATTAGGACTCTGAGTGATATTTAAGAGCGACTGCAGGAACAGGTAGGGCAGAAAAGTCTTCGTTTATGTTTGATCCCAATGTGGGGGACCAGGTAAAAAGGACCGAATCTGTTAGTATGTCTGGTTTATTAAAAGGTACAAAATAAAAGTACATGCACAATACAGAACAAGGCTGCAACACTGTTACTTCTTCAGGTTTGATTTTTCTCATTCCCAGTGGACATCAGAGAGGTCCAGGGAAGTTCACCCAGCTGCCACTGCCAGCAAACTCTCCACAATCGGCTCAGCCTGGTATTTTATTCGGGAGTCTTTGGGTCATGTATCTCCAGAGAAGATCACACCCATTGGGCCAAGTCACTCCAATACAACTGACTGTCAGATAGATTTCCCACAAAGAGAACCTCTAAATGGATCACACAGTGTTTAAAAATGTGTGTAGTATTGTGGCAGAATTTTCATGAATACTGTATTGAATCTAAAGATTCCTTTTGGTAGGATGGTAATTTTTACTATATTAAAAATACTATTTTTTGTACATGAGAGATCTTTCATCTTCTTATAGCTTCTTCTATTTACGTTTTTATCATGTAGGCCTTTTACTTGCTTAGCTAGAAACACACCCAGATATTTTATATTATTTGAGACTATCATCAAAAATATCATTTCCCTGATCTCTTTCTCTGTCTATTTGTCATTTTTATATAGGAGAACAACTAATTTGTGAGTTAATTTTATAAACTGCTACTGGGAAAAATAAGTTTATCCGCTGTAAAAGTCTCCCAGGAGAACACTTAAGAACACTTTTGTGCACTATCATTTCATCTGCATATAAATATTCCTTGGTTTCTTCCTTCCCAATTTGTAGCCCCTTAATCTCCTTCATTCATCTTATTGCTCTAGATAAGACTACAAATACTATACTGAGTGTGTGAATAGAATGGGTAGCCTTGTCTTGTTCCTAATGATAGTGGAACTGCTTTTAGTTTCTCTCCATTTAAATTGCTGTTGTCTATGTGCTTGCTGTAAACTATCTTTATTATGTTCATATATGTCACTTGCATTCCTAAGGGCTTTTTTCATAAAAAGCTAATAGTCCAAACATATTGCAATTAATATTAAGCCTCAGAGTAGTTTAAAAAAACAGATGAAGGACCAGGTGGGATGAAAAAGCTTCCAGTTACATATCATGAAAGTATATGTGTATATTTTATGTATTGAGGAGGTTGTATTTGTATATAAACAATTAAAGAGGAAGATATCTTGAATTTGAAAGAGATAAAGGAGGTTTGGGGGAGTTGGAGAGAAGAAAGGAGATGGAAGGGTAAAATGATGTAATTATATATTAATTTCAAACTGTCAAAAGTTAGTTTTAAAATTCTGATTATGTACTTAAATCAGCATCATAAGAATCAGCTTGGATTTTTGTAAAGGAGACAGCATAGAAAAATCTATAGTCTGAAGCAATAATGCTAAAAACATTTAAGTTAAAAGATAATTTTCAACACTGCACTGACAAAATCACATACTATGGGATTCAAATCCATAAAAATGTAGCATTGTACCTTTTCATCTATAACAATTCCGTTTGACAAATGAGAGGGGTCAAGAACAGTGTCCTAACAATCTATCCTGACTGAGGACAGACGGAGAGTTGTTCATAGAAAAGGGAAAAGTATGTTTCCAGATCTGATCTCAGCTGTACCTATGAGAAAATATGCTTAGTGATTTTATCTCCAAATTGCCCTTAGCAGGATGTCCTTGGCCAAGGATTATAGAAAGAAGAACCCAGGATTTAAGACATGACTTCCTAGAGAAACTCACAAAGGCTTTTATACTCTTGAGTTCTTTTTCCTTCTTTTTTTTCTTTTGAGATTTCTCAATGTAACTGCTTTCTGCTCTATAAAGAGGTACTCAGTCTCATCCATTCCAAATCAGTGATGCATATTTTACATAAGAAGCATCGCTTAATAGATGCCTTTAATGATTCAGACTTGTGTTTTCTATGCTTTAAATACTTGATTTATTGATCATTTGAATGTGTTTCCTAAAGTCTTCCCTTGGGATGATTCATGATTTTGATTTTGGCTGTCAGATTGGATGGACCAAGTGCGTGATTTCTTTAATGATTGTGGCAAGATATGTGAATGTGTATTAAAATGCAATTTATTTATTGAAGAAATTTGTGGGCTAAAATGAGGTTATTGCTTACTCCATTCCTCTTAAGGTAAATATTCAACCCTAGCATGCTGGATACAAGCTAAAATCATTTGAGTGTAGGGAACTTCAATTTAAAAAAATGACTCCTAAAATTTGTTTGTAGGCAAGCCTTTGGGACATTTTCTTAGCAAATGATTAATGGGGGAGTTCCCCATTGTAGGTGGAGCTATCCCTGGATTGGTGGTCCTGGGTTCCATCAGAAAGCAGTTTGAGCAATCCCTTTTGAGCAAGCTAGTATGCAGCACCCATACCTGGTCTCTACATAAGCTCCTGTCTCCAGTTTCCTGCCCCATTTGAGTTCCTATTCCAACTTCCATTGATGATGGACAGTAATATATAAGTGTAAGCCAAATAAGTTCTTTTCTCTATATCTTGCTTTTTGGTTATGGTGATTCACTGTAGCAACAAAAACTCTTAACTATCTCAATAGGGTACCAAAAGTGTGATATTGCTGTGACAGATAGGACCACTTTGCTTTTGAAAGGATTATGAGAGGATTTTGCAATTATAGTGCAAGAAAATACATTGAGTGTGCATTGCTTAGTAAGCTGTTCTGTGGGAAACTCAATGCTAGTCTGTTGGAGCTAAGAAAGTGGTAGTGATTTAAAAAGGACCAGCAATGTGGAGGTGAAATCTCCTCAGAATTGTTTCCTGAACGAACAATGAAACTCTGTTCCAGAGTCAGCCAAGGTCATACCTCATGCTGGCAGCTGAATTAGGAAGTCTAAGAGTCACCTAAGTATTACCCATTTTGAAGGCATAAAATGATCATGGAGAGATACTGAGGCTTGGCACTGAGAGGCCAAGAGAGATGCAGTCTTAGTGGCAGATAAAGGCCCAGGCGTCGTGTAGAGAAATCGAGGCTTGGCATGATGAAGAGAGTCTATGAGAAGCAATTGGTGGAAATGAAGCCCAGTTTCAACAGAAGACTCAAGCATTTTGAAGGTTCCAGTACCATGGGATGACCATGGAGAACAAAAATAGAGCAAGATGGAGACTCAGAGACAAGTTGTTTGTTTTGAAGAGGGCAGAGCCCAAGAAGTGACCCAACTTCTTTAGATGAGCCCAAAATATTGTGAGTGAAACACAGATAATTGTAGATTGAATTCTTTAAATTTTTGTAGTTTGGTTTTGATTTGATTTGACTGTGACTGTGCCCTGGCTCTTCCTGCTTGAAGAAAGAATTTAGCTCAGTTTTGATTTTTATAGGAGGTTGTCATTGAAAGAATTTAACCTTTTGAAAGAAATTTTAGATTTTTAAAGAGATCGGATATTTTAAAGGCACTGAACTTTTTAACATATTTGAATTTGTAAAGACTGTTTGACTTTATAAATGTTTGTGATGTGAGATTTGGGGATAAATGAGAAACGAAAGGTTGTGGCTTAGTAGGGGTGTGTATCAACTTGACAAGGGATCAGTTGTGCTGGATAGTTTTATACCAACTTGACACAACCTAAAGTCATCTGACAAGAGAGAAGGTCAATTAAGAAAATGCCTCCATGAGATAGAGCTACAAACAAGACTTCATGGCATTTTTAAAAGTACTGATTTAATAGGAAGGACCCAGCCCAATATGGGTGGTGCTATCTCTGGACTGGTGGTTCTGGGTTCTATACATCAAGCAGCACTTTTGCATGGTCTCTGCATTAGTTCCTGTCTCTAGGTTCCTACCCCCAGATTACAGTTTTGAGTTCCTGTCTTGGCTTCCTTTGTTGATGAATAGTGATGAAGAACTTTAAGGCATCTTGCTTTTGGTCATGATGTTTCATTGCAGCAACAGAAACCCTAACTAAGACAACTAGCTTTGCTTTCCAGTTCTAATCCCTAGGTAATACCTCTCTAATGTCTCCTGGGATATTTGTCATTAGTTTGTTTGTTTTGTTTTGTTTTCCTAGTCTCTAATAAGTTACATGCCCTGTTTTTCCTTTAGATAAACCCCTATGCCCACCTGCCCATGGGTAGAGTTTAACTCAACTTCTGCTCTTTTTTTTCATGGCTAACTAATTATTATTACACCTGCCTCCTATCAACCTTTGTTGCTTGGGTCATAATTGGAAAATAAGGATGATTCATATCCATTGTAATATATCACTTTTATGGTTTGAATGTTTTATCCCCCTTTAAAACTCTTATTGAAATTCAATCCCTAAACCAACAGTATGAGAGGTGCTTTCTATTGGTAGGTAAGTTTTCAATGGATTAATGCCAGTATAAAGAGGACTCGTGGGACTAGGTAGCCTCTCTCTCTTTCTAAGTCTCCTTCTCCCTCATATGTTCTCCCTATTATTATTCTCATGAGATCTTTCCTTTCTTCTTATCAAGGAAGAAGGCTAGTCTTATTTGGAGGATGACATTCTAGGTACCATCTTGAAAACAAAGGTCAGGCACTCTTACCACACATCTGATGTTGGTACTGTGATCGTGAACATTTCCATTTCTAGAACTCTTAGTCAAGAAATTCTCCATGCTTAAAATTCCCCAGTCTCATGTATTTTATATGGGAAACTCAAAATGGACTGAGAAAATGAGTCACATTGAGATATACTTCAATGAAGAATTTAATTCTATAAATCAGTATAGCAACAAATCATTAGGTAGTGGATGGAGATTGTGTTTAAACCCAGGATATTTACAGAGTAAGGAGGGAATGTCCTCATAGATGAAGGGCAAACATATTCAGAGGATAACATATGACATCTATATTTTATGTTATTTTTTTCCTGGTGCCTTTCATGTAGGAACGTTTTCCTACTCTTCTCTTTCTAAAGGAAAGATACAACATGACAAATCTTGACTAAAACAACAAACCAATCTTGACTAAAGACAATTCAAGACTAAAAGATATTTAGTAGAATATTGCCAAATTCAAATTTTTCTTCTTTAAATAATATGTTTACTTTAGAAATAATAAAATAATAAGAGAATTAAAATTAAAATTAAAATGTGAGATAAAATTATATATTGAGTCTGGGACTATTTACATCATATATAATAAGTCAGGGAGTGTGTTACAAAATTGAGTCAACTTTTTAACTTCTTACCTTACATCATTAGAGTTTGTGGAATAATGTTCCTTCCAAGCATATCTAAATAGATACTGCATTTCTTCTTTTCTAACATAAGTGTTTTGCTTGCTACATTTACTTTTTGGGATTGTAAGAAATGCCAAGATGAATCTTATCATTTAATTGGGAATGAGATAACCTATTTTGCCATGTTTTAATTCCCTTGTTACAAATTCCTATAACTAAATTTCACCTTTTCTCTAACCTCATCCTGGTCTGTGGTCTGTAATGTGAAGTTCTTTCTGTGAAGTACTCTTGAGTTGAGGTGGTTTTATCCAAACTCTTCTCATAGCTCCTACATGCTTCTTTTCTTTTCCTTTTTCTCCCAAATATGCCTTTATCATTATTGCAATCTGTTCCCACTGGACCGTTTCTTTCTCCTTTGTTCCTAACTTCTATACTAAAGCCTGTTAACTGTTGGTACATAACAACCTTTAGAAACAGAGGAGGAGGATGAACCTAGAAGGTCTCACTCTCTTTTCACAGGACTTAGACTCTAACATTGTTCTCCCAATTTGAAGGAAGGAATTCAAACTCACATTCTTTAAATTTGGAAAGATTCAACTGAATGAAGACAAGCCTTCTATCAGCTTTGATTCATATATGATTCATATAATCAGATAACAATATAAAATGTTCTCAGTTTCAGGAAGTCCCACTTATTAATTGTTCTTTTAATATCTATGCTGCTGATGTTATATTTGGGGAGTGGTCTCTTGTACCAATGCATTCAAGGCTACTTCCAACATTCTCTTTAATCAGGTTCAGTGTAACTGGATTTATGTTGAGGTCTTTTATTGACTTAGACTTGAGTTTTGTTCATGATAATAGACATGGATCAATTTGCATTCTTCTACACATTGACATCCAGTCATGTCAGCACCACTTGTTGAAGATGCTTTCTTTTTTGCACTGTACAATTTTGGCTTCTTTGTCAAAATTCAGGTGTTCATAGGTATGTCGAAATCTTCTAGTCAATACTATTGATACATGTGCCTGTTTTTTGCCAATATCAAGATGTTTTTATTACTATAGCTCTGTAGTATAGCTTGAAATAACCTGTTGTGATGTCTCCAGACATTCGTTTACTGTGCAGGACTGTTTTGGCTATCCTGAGTTTTTTTGTTTTTGCATATGAAGTTGAGTGTTGTTCTTTTGTGGTCTGTGAAGAATTGTGTTAGGATTTTGATGGGAATCACATTGAATCTGTAAATTGTTTTAGGTAAGATTGCCATTTTTACTATGTTGATCCTACCTATCCAAGAGCGTGGGAGATCTTTCCATTTTCTGGTCTCTTTTTCAACTTCCTTCTTCAGAGACTTAAAGATTTTGTCATCCAGGCCTTTCACTTGCTTAGTTAAAGTTACCCCAAGATATTTTATGTTATTTGTGACTGTAGTAAAGAGTGATGCTTCCCTGACTTTTTTCAGCCTGTTTATCAATGCTGTATAGGAGGGCAATTGATATTTTTGAATAAATCTTTTATCCCAACACATTGCTTAAGAGGTGTTTATCAGCTTTAGAAGTTTCCTGATAGAATTTTTAGCATCACTTATGTATACTATTTTATATATACATATCATCTGCAAATAGTAAAAGTTTGATTTCCTTTCCAACGATTTATCCCCTTGATCTCCTTTTGTTGTTTTATTACTCCAGCTGGAACTTCGAGCAATGTATTGAATAGGTATGGAGAGAGTGGACAACCTTGTCTTGTTCCTGATTTTAGTGGAAGTACTTTAAGTTCTCTCCATTTTGCTGGTTATTGGCTTGCTGTATATTTTTTTTATTATGTTTAGGTATTGTTGCTTATAACACACCATGCCCGTATGTGTTCTATGAGCTACCATACAGTTCGTGAACCAGGCAAGGGGCTGGAGATTGAAACACACAAAGACACACAGAACACTCCACGGGTCATCCTTGCCCCTCTTTATTCTATCCAGGGGCAGCTTACATAGGGATCCTTAAGTGATAACCATGCCCCAGCCAAATGCACCAGAAACCACTCCTCTGCCATCAGGAACGCCTGAGAGTCTCATTCTCAGAGCAGCTGCAGTCATTACAAGTTGTTTACCAGAAACTCAGGATCTGGAGGGTTCACAGCTCCCAACAGTTGCTTGTATCCCTGATCTCTCTAAGACCTTTATCATGAAAGGGTGTTGGATTTTGTCAAAAGTTTTTTTTTCAGTATGTAAACAGATGTTCACGTGTTTTTATTTTTTCTTTCAGTTTTTTTATATGGTGGGTTACATTGACAGATTTTCATGTGTTGAACCATCTCTGAACCTCTGGGATGAAGCATACTTTATCATGGTAGATAAATTTTTTGATGTGTTCTTGGATTCAGTTTGCCAGTATTTTTGCATCAATGTTCATGAGGGAAATATGTCTGTAATTTTCTTTGTTGCAACTTTGTGTGATTCAGATATCAGGGTGAGTGTAGCCCCATAAAAATTGTTTGGCAATGTTCTTTCTGTTTCTATTGTGTGGAATAAATTGAGGAGAATTGGTATTAACTCTTTGAAATTCTGGTAGAATTCTGCATTGAAACCATCTGGCCCTGGGCTTTTTTGGTTGGGCGACTTTTAATGACTGTTTAAATTTCCTTATGGATTATATATCTACTAAAGTTGTTTTTCTGGTCTTGATTTAATTTTGGTAAGTCATACATATCCAGAATATTCTCCATTTCGTTTAGGTTTTCCAATTTTGTGGAATACAGATTTTTTTAAGTAAGACCTTATGATTCTCTGGATTTCCTTAATGTTTGTTGTTATGTCCTACTTTTCATTTTTTGGATTTTGTTAATCTGGATGTTGTCTCTCTGTCTATTGATTAGTTCAGATAAGGATTTGTCTATCTTGTTGAGTTTTTCTATGAACCAACTCTTTGTTTCATTAATTCTTTGTATTGTTCTTTGTTTCTATTTTATTGATTTCAGCCCTCAGTTTGATTATTTCCTATCATCTACATCTGCTGGGTGAGTTTCCTTCCTTCTTCTAGAGATTTCAAGTGTGCTGTTTAGTCACTAGTGAGAGATTTCAAGTGTGCAATTTAGTCACTAGTGAGAGATTTCTCCGAATTCTTTATGTAAGTATTTAGTGCTATGAACTTCCGTCTTAGCACTGCTCTCATAGTGTTTAGTAAGTTTCAGTATGTTGTGCCTTTATTGAATTGAACTGCAGGAAATCTTTCTTTCTGTATTTCTTTTTTGACCCAGTGTGCTGATTCATTTGAGCATTGCTCAGTTTCCATGAAATTTTAGGCTTTCTGTATTTTGTGTTGTTGAAGTCAAATTTTAAGCCATGGTGTTTTAGTAAGATACAGGGAGTTATTCCAGCTTTTTGTAACTGTTGAGGTTTGCTTTGTGACCGAGTATGTGGATAATTTTAGGAAAAATTCCATGGGGTGCTGAGCAGGTATATTCTTTTGTGTTTGGATGGAATATTCTAAATATGTATGCTAAGTCCATTTGAGTCATAACTTCTGTTAGATCCCTTATTTCTTTGTTAAGTTTTTGTCTGGCACATCTTTCCATTGTTGAGAGTGGGGGTGTTGAAGTCTCCCACTATCGGGCCTCGAACTCCCAAGTGCTGGGATTAAAGGCATGTGCCACCATCACCCAGCTTAGTGAGCGGGTTTTGGTGTGTGCTTTAAGCTTTAGAAATTTTCTTTTACAAATGTGTATGCCCTTGTATTTGGGGCATAAATGTTCAGAATTGAGACTTCATCTTGATGGATTTTTCTTGTGATGAATAGGAAATGTCCTTCTCCAGCTCTTTCGATTAGATTTAGCTTGAAGTCTATTTTGTTATATATTATGATAGCTAAATCAGCTTGTTTCTTATGTCTGTTTGATTGGAAAAATCATATCCCAACCCTTTTCTCTGAAGTAATGTCTGTCCTTCAAGTTTAGGGTGTTTCTTGTATGCAGCAGAAGGATTAATCCTGTTTCCATAACCATTCTGTTTTCCTGTGTCTTTTTATAGGTGAGTTGAGTGAATTGTTATTAACTATTTTTATTGTTGCATCATTGTTCATGAGGGAGATTTGTCTGATATTCTCTTTCTGAGTTGGGTCTTTGAGTGGTTTGGAATCACATGAGGGAAGTGCACAGTGACAAAGGCAAGCCACAAGATGCATGTGGCAGAAAATTCCCATGTGAAATGCAAAGCTACCCACATTGGAAACATGTTTTTCCATATAGGGAAATAAACAAGTAGCAATAACCAGTTGCCATAATAATCTGAAATAAACTCACTCCTATCTTCTATACCTGGGAGGAATACCAAAGCAGAATCCAAGCATAATTCCATCTTTTTGAAAATCCTGAGGTCTGAAGACAATTGTCTTTTTGACTTGGAGTTTTCTCACAACCACTCAAAATCCTTCTTACATTTGTCCATCTTGTAGGCATGTTCTGTCAATCCCCCCACTTCGTTATTTTTTAAAATGCAAGATATCCAGAGTGATTTTGATTTTAAATGCTGTACGTAAATCTAATTGTCACTATCAGTGACCCCTCAGTCTGCCCCAGCTGTCAACCCCCTTCAGGGGAGCTTGGTTGTTCCCATGCTCGTTCACTCAGACCAATTGGACTTGGTGAGCTACCATTAGCTCAAGCAAACTGTCTCAGTGGATGACCCCTTCATATACCTGCTTCATGGCATCCTAGTCTCTTTGGATATAAACCTTGCTCAACCTAGATGTAGTAGGGAGGGCCTTGGACTTTCCACAGGGTGGGGTGCATGGCACTCCCTTAGGRTTGGAGGGGTAGAAGGAGGGCCAGTGGAGGGAGAGGGAGGGAACTGGGAGAAGGGCAGGGAGTGGGAATTTGGATTGGTATTTTTTAAGTAATTAAAAAAGGAAAACATTAAATCTAATTGTCATATGATGATTGTGTATGCTATAAGCAAGCAAATTATAAACACAATAAATAATATTAGAACAGTGAAAGCATTGTGTATAAGCCTCTGCAGCAAGACCAGGAAACCAGCTGGGCGGTGGTGGTGCACACCTTTAATCCCAGCATTCTTGAGGCATAAACAGGCAGATCACTGTGAGTTCAAGACCAACCTGGTCTACAAGAGCTAGTTCCAAGCTGTTTCTCTTTTTATTATGTCAGGTTCAGTATATCTAGTATTACATTGAAGTCTTTGATTTGGAGTTAAGTTTATACAAAGTGGTAAGTGTGAATCTATATGCAGCCTTCTACATGTAGACATCAAGTTTGACAAGCACCATTTGTTGGTGATGCTGATTTGTTCCCCAGTATGTGTTTCTGGTCTCTTAAAAAAAATCAGTTGTCTGCTGGTGTGTGTGTGTGTGTGTGTGTGTGTGTGTGTGTGTGTGTTTGTCAGGGTCTTTAGTTATATTTCATTATTTAATGTGGTTTTTTTTGCCATTGCCATGCTGTTTTGATAGCCATAGCTCTGTAATACAACTTTAGATTTAGAATGGTAATGCCGCTAGCAGGTCTTTTATTATTCATAATTGTTTTAGCTATGCTGGGGTATTTTGGGTTTCCATATGAAGCTGAAAATTGTCTTTTCAAGATAACTGAATAATAGTATGTAATTTAATGAGTATTGAATTGAATCTATAAATAGCATTTGGCCAAAATATTGCATTTTTATTATATTAGTCCTACCAATTCATTAGCATGCAAATATTACCATCTTTGATATTTTTTTAATTTCTTCCATCATGACTTGTAAATTTTATCATTCAAGGTTTTCACTTGCTGGGTTAGAGATACCCTGAGATATTTTATATTATCTGATGCTATTGTGAAAGGTGTTGTTTCCTTGATTACTTCCTCATATAATTTAACATTTGTATACAGAAAGGCTACTGGTTTTGTAAGTTAATTTCATAGGACTTGTTGGTTAGACTGTGTGCTATAGAAGATGGTCATGTGTTTTTCAATCTTTCACTCTGTTTATATGGTGGATTATATTTCCCAATTTGTGTATGTTATGACATTATTGTGTCTCTGGAGTGAATCCTACTTGATCATGATGGATAATATTTTTATGTGTTCTTGGATTTGCTTTACAAGTACCTTTATTTAGCAGTTTTGAATCTATGGTCAAAATGGAGATTAGTCTATAATTCTTTTTTTGTTGGTCTTTATGTGGTCTGGGTATCGGGGTGACTACGTAACTGTGGCCTCAAAAAGTGAACGGGTTAATATCTCTTCTGTTTTCCTTTTGCTGAATAGTTTGAAGAGTATTAATGTTAACACTTCTTTGAAAGTCTGCTAGAATTAGGTGCTAAATCCACTGGGCATGGTTGCATAGGGCCACGGGAGTATTCAGCAAGTGACATCTAGTGTTCAGCAGGTCAACTCACCAGATGAATGACTCTCTTTGGGAAGCCCCATTAGGCAAAGTCCATGAGGTCAGTGGCTGTGGAAACCAGTTGCTCCTGTGTAATTTCTCTCATGTGCTACTTTATTTTGTCCCTAAGAGCTTCACTTCTTTCCTAAGAATTGTTATGCATATTTTTGCACTGCTTGTGTATTTATCACATGTATATATTCCATCTATTGGACACACATATAGCTGTGAATGGTCAGGAAGATTATTTTTGCTTAATTTGTATGATTTTGATGAATATAAATAATACTGTTATTTTTTCATTATTCATATGAACATAGGAAAGTATAGTTTTTCTCGGTCACAAAGACAGCTAGCTTTAGACTTCAGAATAAACTCAAAACATACTGGCTGCCCTGGAAATGAATACCTGCTTGCCCCTAGATACAAACACATGAGGCCATTTGTTCCGGTGTTTATTCCTGACTCAAGATCAGAGTTTGAGGAACTTGAGTAGACATAACTTTCTCAGAAGTTGATTTGTTGCATACAGTCCACAGCCTCAGTTTATGTTACAGGCTCGAGGTTCAGCCACCTATCTGCTTACTTTTTGCCTGGGAACTCTCATCACGTTAGACCTACATATATAGCCAAGCATTACTCAGTGGCTGGTCAATGTGATCTCTCAAGCCTAAGAGAAACTATGTGATTTATCTTGTGTTACGGGTATGGGTTGGGCCCTTTGAATGTAACAAATACTTGTCCAGAGTTTGGCTATTAGAGGGAGCTGTGTACCTGCAGGAGAAGCTGTGTAGTGATATGTAAGAAAGTGGCTGTAGAGAGAGAGAAAAAACTGTGTGAGACGAAGAAGAAGCATGAGAGAAGTGTGAGAGAGCGAATGAGTGAGGGAGTGAGTGAATAATGTAGAAGTGTGTGTGAGAGAGGAGAGAGAGCTGTGTAAAACAGCTGCTGCTTCGTAGAGGCGCTGTGCCGAGGAACTGAGTACAGTGCTGTATGCTAGGAGAACTATGTAAATGAGGTGTATAGCTGGGGCTGTGTGCTGGTTTGTGGAAGCAAGGGAGATGAAACTCTATAGAAAAGAGACATAGAAGAGAAATGTATGTAGAAGAAAGATGTATAGCCATGTGAAAATAGATGCAACCGGATAGAGATGCATTGCCAAGTAGGAGAGATATATAGGTACATAAAGAGAAACATAAAGCTATATGTAAATAATGTAGAAGTGTGGAGGCAGAGAGATTCTCAGAGAGCACTCTATGTTGAAGAAAAAAAGTTATCATCAAGAATTGTAGCACAATTAATAAAAACGCAGAGACAGAAATTGGGGTTTAACCTGAAGGTCAGAAAAGCAAAACAATCAGCCATGGGCTCTTACCTCTACCTCAGTCCAAAATATGAGCCTTCCTCCAGGAATCTCAGAATGAGACTGAGACTGAGAGCTGTTTCCTCCCGTTTCATAATCCTCTCTCGTTCTGGGATTAAGGGAGTGCACCCCTGCCACCTGATTTATATGGCAAGCTAGTGTGGTTACTGGGATTAAAGGTGTGTGTCATTGTGGCTACTGAGGTTAAAGGCGTGTGTCATTGCTGCCTGGTCCGTAAGGCTGGCTGGTGTGACAATTTTAGTTTTCTCATGTTCAGGTAAGCTGTATTTATTAAAATACAAATGAAATGGCACTAAAAGAAAGTGTCTTTGTTTCCTTATTTTTACCCTTAGATAAAAAGATTCCAAAAGTCCTATCACTCTGTGGTCTTCTATTTACTACCCTGGAGAAGTTCTGGGAGCTAGACTCCCAGGCTACAATGCTTTTATTTGGTTGAGTAACTTTTAGTGACTGTTATATCACTAACGATTGTAGATACATGATATATGATAAACTATAACTATATATAGATATATGATAAACAGTATCACTATGGATTATAGAACTGTTTAATTATTTATATGATTTTTATTTAATTTTGGTAAGTTCTATGTATCAGGAAAATTATCCATTTCTTTTAGATTTTCCAATTTTGTGGAATATATGTTTTTAAAGTATGTTCTAAATATTCTTCAAATTTCCCTGATGTCTGTTGTTATGTTCCCTTTTCACTTATGATTATTTTAAATTTGGATCTTTTCTCTCTGCCTTCTAGTTTGGATAAGAGTTCCTCAATCATATTGATGTTGTCAAAGGTCAACTTTTTGATTCATTGTTTTTTGTTGTTGATGATGATGTTTCTATATTATTGATTTCACCCAAAAGTTTGATTATATAGGGTTCCCTGCCCTGTGGGAAGTCCAAGGTCCTCCCCACTCCATCCAGGTCT
>LOEQ01006184.1:125044-146540 GCA_001685075.1 Bramus lutescens | reverse complement strand
AGAGAGAGAGAGAGAGAGAGAGAGAGAGAGAGAGACTGGTTCATGGTTCATGTTCTGTGAACAAAGACATATTTGAAAAGATGAGCAAGAAGGGAGTAGGCTGAGGTGAGTAGCTTAATTGCCACTCATGGTCAAGGTAATATCTAGGTCTGGGCTGTTACTAGGACCTACATCTGAGTCTCTGGTTTGACACAGCCATCGTCTCCATTGAGTTCCCTGTTCTGTGATAACAACATAAGACAAGTGAACAAAACTGTATAGAGATGTCCTTGCTTCTCATTGGTTAAAACACTTGGGAAAATTGGTCCCCACCCCTCACTGGCTGAAGCACTTAAGGGAGAAAGCTCTACACCTTACATGGGCAGCACAGTAGAGCTTACTCTGTGCAGGGGAATGGGCAAGACAGCTCTCAGTGCATGGGAATGGGAGAGCAGGTTGTGCCTCTCTTGTATCCTATGTGGTTTACATAGGTGAGAGAAATATGCTCTCCTCTGCCCAACCCCATCAGTGGCAGGTAGCAGACCTGACAAATTTCCTCTCCAGTTGCAACACCCAGGAGACCAGACATGCATCTCACCTGGGCAGCAAAGTAGAACTGGCCCTGTAAAAGGGTGCAGAAGAGCCAACCCTGAAATCATGAGAGGGCCATGGATGATACCACCTCCTTTGTCTACAGTGAAGTAGTAAGGATGAGGCAAAAATGTCCTCTCCATACCTTGGACTTCCCACAGGGCAGGGAACCCTGACTGCTCTTTGGACTGTAAAGGGATAGGGAGGGGGAATGGGGGGGAGAAAAGTGGGAGGAGGTGGAAATTTTTAACAATAATAAAGGAAATAGAAAAAAGAAAAAAATGTCCTGCCCTCTTCCCTGTACTACCTCTAGACAGTGAGGGCCCCCTTGACAAGCTGCAACACACAGGAAGTAAGCCATACACTTCATCTAGGCAGCACAGCAGAGCTGACCCTGTTCACAAGAGCACAGTCAACCAACCCTGAAAACAGAACAGGAGACCTACCCCTACCTCTCATCTACTATATGGAAGTATGGACTGGAGAGAGAAGCCCTTCTCTTTTCTCCACCTATCAATGCCTAAGGCAGGTGGGAGAACTGATCCTGAGGTAACAAGAGTGGGAGAATGTTGTTGGGCATGAGTCAAAGAATCCCAGGCTAACTCCAAGATAAATTAATTATATTTGGCAAACTCATGAAACAGGAATAAGAAGTCAATCGAGTAGCTCCCAAAGTGTGCAGTATATGGTGGAGACAACTGACTACTTGCTCAATCACCCAAAGTCTTATTTGCGATGTTAAAGCAACCAACTTTGGCTAAGGCCTAATATAACTGATAGACCATTTTTAGAGGCAGGAAAATTTTTAGAACTGTCTTACTTACCCTGTCTTGGTAAGGTTTGTCAGTCTTTTTCCTTGTGTCCTGGTTATACAGTCTGAAAACCATGTACTTTGTCAGTGGTCAAGGGGTGGGAAGTTTTTTGCCCAAAGGCCGATTGTGCCAAGAAGAAAACAAACTCCAAGTGGAGTATCTTTGGTGTTCAACATTTTCTAGGGAATAGATTGGTGTTGTCAGGAGCAATTGTGTCTCATGTCAACAGAACCATAAGTTATTTAAATTTCATGTTTTACAGATCCTTGAAGTGGTTGAAGATTACCTGTCTATGCAGATTACAATCTCTATCTAAAGAACCTAATTATTCTGACTATATGTATAACAAACATGAGTGACTATTGATGTATAATACTTAATGCCTTATAACTTAGAGACTAAGTCTTCATATTAGAATATTAAGCAATATGTAAACAAGTGAGCAATAAATGAGAACAATGACCTTAAAATGTAAGCAATGAATAAGTATTTTGATTAGAGGTAGGTATATATAATATATAATAATATATTCTAAAAATTATATCAATATACAAAATGTCTTAAACAGAGATAGAAACATGCATGCATACAATCTGACAAAAGAACTTTGCCTAGGTATAAAAATATTGTAAACAAAATAACAAATATAATTTGAACGTGTATTATTATACAAGAAACTATACCAATGTAAATTGTCCATAAATAATAGCTCATAAGTATTTACTCTATTGCCCACTATTATTATTATTATTAGTGCAAGTTCACACTAAATTACCTATTATCCCATTTAATCGAGAAGCTGTGGTCCATCTTCTAGGACTGCTGAGATTAATTGAAGCCAATCTTGTGGGCCTTATTGCTTGAAGCCCATGTTTTGACAATTTCCCTAAGAAAGGCTTAATGTAGGACACAATTAACTATTGTCTGATTACTTTTTTAGATCATATGTGTGGATATATAATATACACATATACATGCATACATGTGTGTGTGTATATATATATATACATACATACATACATGTATATGTGTATATAGACTATCTTAGGGTATTTTGTGCCTGATGATCTTTTCAAGGAGATCACTGGATAGGCAGTTAGAACTCTGGGTAAGCCATACCAGAGCTTGGTACCTACTGATGAGGCTAAATTTTGTCTTTGTACTTTTTGTCCCTGCTTATCAATTTTGATAAATTTCTCAATCTTTTTAAACCATTTACCACTGCCTTTTGTAAAGTTTGGATCTCCTGTCTGGTTTTCTGTTTTAATGTCCTCATGGAGGATTCCAAAATTTGAAGTCTGTCCAGAAAAAAATAACATCTCATCCTTGGGTGTAATTCTTATGGTGTTCATATTACCTTTATGGAGAGACATCTCATCCATCAATCTATCATAACTCTTTAACAAATTTTGATTAATATATTTAACAGCATGAATTCTCTCAGACAATGTTTTAGCACCCTACATCATTGACTGGGTTTTATCTGTCAAATTGGTCATATCCTTCTCCAGAGTGCTGATTTTTCCTTTCAGCTGCTCATTATCAGTCTGTAAAGATTGTATAATTATTTAAAAATGCCTTATTCTTGGCTCTATTATCAAACAATTTTTAAGGAGAAAATATGAAAGACAAAGCTAATTCCTAGAATTAAATATAGGGATGTAGCATTGCAAAATACCATCCACGGAATAAGTAAAAAAGCTGTTGAACTCTTGCACTGTTAAATTACCTGTCATTTTGACCTTATAAATAGCGCCTGTAATGAGTTAAGAGTCGGTCCAGTAACCATTACTGGCCAGTAGGTGTCGCATTTGTAGCCACGTGGCCTGCTTGAACAGTTTGAATTGGTTTTAGCGTGTTAGATACTGAAAAATATGCTTAAATTAAAAACAGTTATTTAGTTCAAATCACAGACTGCTTGTTCAGTGGAGATCTCTGACTGGGTGGCAGGAGCACTGGGACAGAAAGGCAGCAGTGCCGACAGAGACACCCAGGGAAGCCGGCGCCCCACCTGCGCTTCCATGGCATGCAGGGAAGCTGGATCCAGCGTAGCTTGGAGAGGCCACCAAAGTCAGAGGATGCTGCAGAGCCACAGCGCGGGATGGCCAGTGCCCAAATGCACCACGTCGTGCCTGCCAGTGGCTGACTGGAGTTTCGAGTGTCCCAAATTCCCAAGCCCCACATTGGGCGGGAACTGTTGTGAGTCACAGGTCAAAGAATCTTAGGCTAACTCCGAGATAAAAATAATTATATTTCTTTATTATAAGGGACAAACTCACAAAACAGGAATGAGAAATCCAACCCCAGTTAAGTCCTGCGGGAAGCACAGAGAGAGCAAACCCCAAAGGGACCAGGGTTTTTCTCCAGGTACCCAAAAGGTCACGCCCTATCTTGGTCCCACCTCTTAAAGATCATTGGCTGACAGAGATTCCCCATCAGGAGAACTGTCTCTGACCTCCACAAGCTGCAGCATTTGGGAGAGCAGGCCCTGCCTTGTATCTGGGAAACACAATAGAGATAATCTGGGTTGGCAGTGGTGTGGGTGGAGCAGCCCTGAAGTAGTGAGCACAGGAGACCTAGCCCCACCCCCTTTTGCCATATGGAGGCATGTGCTTGGGAGAGATGCTTTCTCCATCATACTCATCAATACCTGAGGGACGTGGGAGAGCTGGCCCTGTGATCATAAGAGTGGGAAGATCATAAGAGTGTCATTGAACCCTTCCAGCAGCAACTCTCAGGAAAGCAAACCCTGCAACGGGGTTGGTGGAGGTGTGGGTGAGGCAGACCTAAAGTAAAGAACAAGGAAGAGTTATCCCCATTACTCATCTGTTGTCCAGCCTGACAAACTAGTCTAGCCATACTTCAGATAAGCCCCACGTTTCTCATCACACCTAGACTGGACACCAGCTAACTCTCCCAGCACTTGAACTATCTCAATTTTCCCAGGGTCTCCTGAAGACTTCATGACCCGCAGACAACAGGAAACAATCTAGGAAACATGACATCCATATTCCCAAGAGAGTGGTGAGTGGTTTTGGGTCATTCAGTGCATTATGGCTGTTTGTCATCATTTAGGTGGATTGGTTACAGATTGTTAGGAGTCTTGGTAAGGAAGAAAGTTAAACAAATGAGATTAGATTCAAGGATATCTTTTTAAAATGAAAAGTGGGGATATACTGTAGAAATCATGGGATAAAGGGGTGAATGGTTGAATCCACTTTTGACCAACCAGTAGTCTCAAATATTTTGCATTGGTATGAAATTTTGTATTATAGATGTAATGTTATGTTTCTTATACTGTATATATGCTTATATTCTTGTTCAAGGTATTATATACATGAAGCTCACTTTTAAATGATCACCCATATTTCTACTTTGGGAAACTATATCTAAGTGTCATTTTTGTTGTCTGTTTTTATGTGAGTTAGACTTTTTCTTCGTATTTTCTACCTAGTAATTCTTGGTCACACTTAAAGCTAGTGAAGATTTTTCTCCCATTCTGTGGACTGCCTTTTCACTCAATGGACTGTTTCCCTTCTTACAGAGAAACTTTTTGGTTTCCTGAAGTTCCTTTTTTGTTTTTGTTTTGTTTTTGACCTTAATTACTGAATAAATACAATCCTGTTTAGAAAGTTTTTACACATGTCTATATGTAGCATACCTTTCTCCTAGAAGCTTCAGAATTTCATTTTATTGACATTGCACCTTCTTACCCCCTCCCCTGAGGAAGACACTAGGGCTTAGCAACAACTCTACAATGCTGGAATCCCTAAGAAGTAAGTTCTAAAGTCAGTGAAGGAATGAACTTGTCAACAAGAGCAAGGGTAAGCAGTCAAAGAAAGAGAGCTTCCTTCCTCCATGTCTTTTGTAGAAGCTGCCACCAGAAGGTACGGCCCAGATTGAAGGTTTTATCTTCCTACATCTAAAGACCCATACTGAAGGTGGGTCCTTACACTTCAAACAATTTAAGAAAAATACCTCACCTGTGTACCCAGCCTCTTGGGTTTTACTTAATTTCAGATGACATCAAGTTGACAACCAAGAAAAGCTATCACAACCATCCACAAGGGAATGTTGAGAGCTTCTTCATTGTACAGATTAATCATACTTGCTATGAATTCTTGGGTATAGCAGCCATGTCCTGTGCAAAAGACAGCACTTTACAGCGTGCCTCCTGATCCTCTGGATCTTATATTCTTTTTTCTTTATGCTTCTACTTTTTCTGAGCTTTGTAATGGGTGTTGTAGGAGGCCTCTTGTTTGTTCTCAACTGCTCAGCCCCGAAATAACCACACAAAACCTATTAATTAAATCACTGCTTGGCACATTAGCTCTAGCTTCTTATTGGCTAACTCTTACATCTTAATTTAACCCATTTCTATTAATCTGTGTATCGCCACATGACTGTGGCTTACTGACAAAGTTTCAGCATGTCTGTCTCTCTCAGCAGATTCATGGCTTCTGACTCTGCCTTCTTTCTCCTAGCATTTAGTTGAGTTTTCCCTGCCTACCTATATTCTGCCTTGTGCAGGCCTGAGACAGTTTCTTTATTAACCAGTGGTATTCACAGCATACAGAGGAAAATCCCACATCAAATAGGTATTATAACTATACCTTTTATGGATGAGCACTGAAAAGGCCATTTTTCTTAGCATTTCGTCAAGTAATGAGTTCCCATTAACCACTACTCTTGTTACTTGAGTTTTTATTTAATGACCTGTAGTTTCTGGGAACACCATCATCCATCCATGAAAAGGACATCCATTTAAGCTTCCTTCTTTCTTTTATCCTGCTCTACTTTGTAATTATCTTACGAAGTAGTAGTTTACACAAGTTATGTATGTATTGATATAAACGTTGGATTTGGGTTAACCATCCCCCTACTTTTTTCCCGTATTCCTTAGAGTTCCTTTATAATTTTTACAAAAGGAGAAAACACATGCTCTAAATAAAGGAGATTTAATTGCTATAAAAGAAAAATATTAATTACACATGAAAATATCAAAAGTACATGCTCAGTAAACATATTGTGCGAGCACCAGATGCCAATAAGAAATTTACATATATATTCATGGAAGAAAAATAGCACAATCATTCAAATGAATTTTATATTTCACAAAAAAAGCAAGCGAGGATTTTCCAGAATTTCCCTGTGCTTATTTTACTGTGTGCGGATTTTACTTGCTGCAATATAAACATACTAAAAGCAAGCATAACATTTTCTCCCTGGGTAGGTTCCCATCATCCATCACAGTGTCTGTGCAGAGACTGGAAAGCAATTTCCAGTTGGAAAATGAAAAGCAGCACATATAGGGGAACATAACCTGGCCCTGGTCACGGAAACATGCCATGCTGCGTTGCAAGTAACAGTATCCTAGCCAGCTCCTTTTCTATATGCAAAATTAATCATTATCAGGGAGAAAAATTTCACTTTCTATGGTCGCATTTTAAACGGTATGCCCATCACTATTCATCTAAAATTTAATCATCGGGGCTTCAAGGACCAGGATGTGAAGATGATATGTGCATTTCAAACACAATGTGGTTGTCTTTGGAGGAGAAATTAAGTCATGAGGTACTAAGGCACCACTGAATTGTGAGAAGAACAGAGGAGGATAAAGAGTAGGAGACTTTTAATCACAGGCTTTAATTTAAATCAGAAATTTCTGCAGAGAATTCCTTTGATAATTGCTTTTAATTTCTCTGTCATTTGTCTTTTATGTTTTTAGCCATGTTCATTATGAGGAAGATTTTAAATTTCAAATAATGGTGAATACTGAATTCTCTATTGCCTCAATTTTCATTTCACCAAATTCTTTTAAAATTGAAATGAACAATGTATTCTGATGCATCCCGTTATTAAAGAACATTTGCCTAGTCAAATAGAACTTTATAAAACTTAGTTCTTTTATTTTGGCATTCTATTTAATGTATTCTTGTAGCTCTTTATTGTTCTTATTGAACCAGTTCTCAAATCTAATTAATTGTGCCAGCACAAAGGTTTATTAAGATGCTTTGACACAGTAAAAAGAGGAGATGTATGATATATAGATATGTATGTATATGTGCTATTTTATTATTTTATGTAAAACAGTTGGATATTAATTGCTTAAAATTGCTAAGTGTTTTCCAAATAGTTAAATCAATGGTGCACATAAAAATTCTAAATATCAAAATTAAAATTCTGGTTGCTTCATATCATGTTATTCTCCCCACTCAAAAAAAAATTTTCATCAGTGTCTTAGAGTTTCAATTGCTACGATGAAACAACATGACCAAAATGCAAATGGACGGGGGGTTTTACTTGACTTATATTTCCATACTGCTGAAGGAAGTCAGAACAGGAACTCAAATGGGGCAGGATCCTGGAGACTGGAGGGGTGTTGCTTACTGGTTTGCTTCCCCTGACTTGCTCAGTCTGCTCTCTTATAGAACCAGGATCACCAGCCCTGGAAAAGCACCATCAACCATGAGCTGGGTCCTCCCCAACTTGATCACTAATTGAGGCAATGCCTTACTGCTCCATCTCATGGAGACATTTCCTCAACTGAGGCTCCTTCCTCTGATGACTCTAGCTTCTATCAAGTTGACACACAAAACCAGCCAGTAAAATCGGTAATAAATATATGTTTATACTATAACAAGATTAAAATATAATTTTAAGTATCAAAGAATCATACCTCATTTCTATATATAAAACCAACCAGTAAAATCAGTAATAAATGCATATTTATACTATGACAAGATTACAATATGATTTTGAAGATCAAAGAATCACACCTCATTTCTATATACTATATAAGTAATGCTTATATATTTGCTAGAATCTAATATCAGACTAAATTAAAAAAACAGCTTATAGAAATTGAAGTTTTATCAAAACTGGATTATTTTATTTCACATTTTAGATTTATTATTTTATGTTTTCCCAGCATGTATGTATGCATACCACGTGAGTACCCAGGTCCTGCAAAGGTTAGAAGAGAGTGCTGTATCTCCTGACATTGAAGTCACAGACTGTGAAGCACTTGTGGGTTTAATAAGCAGAACCCAGGTTCTCTGCAAGAACAACAACAAATGTTCATAACCCCTGAGCCAGTTCTCCAGCTCCCAAATCTTAATTCTTTTTATTTCTTTCCCTGCTGTCATTTCTCAGTTTATTCTTAACCAGCAGTTAGAGAAGAAAAGATTACATTGTCAACTTCTCTTACAAGGCTAAGCCAGAGTATATTGATCCAGGAAGTTACGGTACAATATATCAGGAATATGTTTTCATATAGCAGGTGAAGCAGAGCCATAAACATGAATTTCTAAGTAATAATTAACAGTGAATTGAACAACTATGGGTGTAATATAACATTCAAGATTGACGTGCTCAGAAGGGGTTTTGTTTCTAGCTTTATGAGTCACACTTGGAAGCTTTATTTTTTTTACTTTTTTATTATTAAAAATTTCCACCTCCTCCCCTCCTCCCACTTCCCTCCCCCTCCCTCTCCAGTCCAAAGAGCAGTCAGGGTTCCTTGCCCTGTGGGAAGTCCAAGGTCCTCCCCCTCCATCCAGGTCTAGGAAGGTGAGCAAAAAAAAAATCACATGGTATCCATGCTCTTCTTTTTGTTATTTCTGGCACAAAGAAAAAAAAACTTAGCAGGAAGTTGTATATATCAATCCCCTTGCTAATCTGATGAACAGACCTTAAACACGCACTAATATCTAGCTGCAGATTAAGCAGTCTATAATCTGGGTAGTTATGAAATAACTGGCATTTACAACAATAAGCAGTAATCTCTGCTATAAGAAATAAGAATAATAAAAGCTCACTACAGAATTACTTTTCTTCTTAGTATTCATTTTATATACATAACTAAAAATTTAAATCCTCTGTGTAAACCAGTCATAACTCAATTAGAAAAGGAATTAATGCAAATGTTTTAGTGCTTCCGGTATAACTTTAAATATTTCACAAAATAATACCAATCTATTGGAATCAATCTTTACTAGCTTATACTCTACACAAAAGTTATCATGAAACCAATAATGTGGTTTCATCTGCAACAGTTCTTGTGCTAGACATAAATGATCCTCCAGACTTCTTTCTTATTTCAAAATAAAAATGAACTCTGGGATCTGAGCCTGTCACCCAGGGAAAGTCTGTGGTCCACATTCACCTGCCTTAACTATACTGTTTTATATGTTGTGAAACACCAGGTTAGTGCACAATAACAGAATAGACTACAGTCTAGGGAGCCCCTTTTCTGAAGACAGGTGAGTAATACATTTGTAGTTCCTGACTAGATTCATGGAGACCTGGAGATCATTTTAGCTCAAGCTGATGGGCTGAAGATCCTGAGCAGTGTGTAATTTAGAATGGAAAGATTGACATCTCTGTTTCCATACTTGTAGGTTCTTTGCTGTTTCAACTTTTAAGTCATATTCCACTCAGCTTTGCCTCTAGACAAGCTGACCATTTGAGAAATGATTTCCCCAAGACGTTGTTTAAAGTTTAGCCTGGGCGTTTGCATGTTGTAGCACATCTTTGCTTCCTCTGCCTCGCCCTTTTGACTTTGCCACAACTGAAGCATGAAAGTTCCTGTCAACCCTCCATTTATTCATGATTATGATTACAGTTGTAACACAGTAGTTTCTGAATGGAGCAGACAGTCCATTAGTCCCCCATGTACAGAGTCAGGATGATTTCACTAACAAACAGCATTTGAAGCTATGTATGTAAGTAATGAAAAATTACCAAAATGAGCCATCCCAGAAACTCAGTAAAAGCCCACGTCTCTTTTTTTTTCAAGTAAGTAAGTAACTTACCCATTCCTAGTCTGTATTCTATCCACCAGAGTCAAGTTTACAACACTCAAGATGAAGTACCCAAAGGAAGCCATGTCAATTTTGTTCATAACATGTCTCACTTCTGTTTTTCCATTCTGCAAAACTCCATTGTCAAATATTATACTTCTGCATTCTTTTTCTAAATAATTCCAATTCATTTCTTCATAAATAATCCTCTCTCTATCTCATATACACATCATCCACCACATACACATATGAACATACGCATACAAACAAACACACACACACACACCACAAATACATGAAAAAAAGAAATAAATAAATGAATGAGGGCTTTTGAGAGGCTCCAATGTTTAAAATGCTTCCTGTGGAAGCATGAACACAAGAGTTCAAATCTCCCTAACCCATTCCTGGGCATGGCGAACTACCTGTAATTCCAGCACTTGGAAGGTAGAGACAGGGAATCCCTAGGACAAGTTGATTAGTCAGACTAATCATATCAGTGAGCTCTGAGTTCAACTGAGAGACCCCGCCTTATGAATTTGGTTGGCCATTATCAAAAAAGACTGTATCAGCTTTTGGCCTCACTGACACAAACACACATATATGCACACACACACACGGGACCATGCAAAAACACACATACACACCTCGCCCACACACATGACAAAGAAAATGATAGTCACAGCAACCATCTCACGATACTGATCGATAAGAGGCTTTCTATAAAGCAGAAAGTGCAGCAGAATAGGGACTTAAGGAACTTGGGTATTGATGTCAAGACTGAGTCACTGAATCAACACACTTTGATGTAGTTCTTGATAGACAAGTTTCTTTTTAAACTCATCAGTCGATATTTATATTATTGCTTCACGGAGCCTTCTGATAGGTACTCCTTTTATTGCTTTTAGGAACCAAGACTAGCATCAGTTCTATAGTTGTTTACAGAGACAGAATTATTACCCAAATATACCATTTTTTTCATAAAACAATTTCAGCTAATTCTAAATGAGGTTGCATAGACCCAAAATGTGACAAGACTTAAAGTCAAACAAAATCATATTTTAATGCTGATTTAGGCAATACTTTATGAGAAAATTTGTAGTTTATTATATAGTATGTATTGATATGATGCTGAAGTTCATTGAGTACAACTGAGTACAAATATAATAGATATTAGAAGTTTAGGTGCATATCTATGCAGCACTGATGTAAACTGGTTTCCTAGGGTATGTCTGTCATATTAAAATATATTTTAAGTGCTTTACTTGCATACTTGATTACTTATTTTTTTCTTTATTTTTGCAGTTTGGGTGTGGATAATCAGATCTCAGGAGTTAACATCCATTACAAACAAGCAGTTATGTCTCTAACTCTAAATGTAAACTATGACCATAATTTTTCAGGAGATTTGCTTTTTGCTCAATTTCCTTTCTTCATTTTCTTTCATTGTTATTCTTGACTTATTTGCAATTTACTCAACCTTATATCACAAGGTATAGTATTAGAATAGTCAGTTCCATTTATAGTTTCAAAAAGAGGGAAAGGGTGTATGCTTAAGACTCAGAATAAGAACAAAAGTAGGCGATCCAAACAGCATATACATATTCTGGGCCCAGACAATACCAGAACTAAATAAACCTCCTAAAAATTAAAAGAGGCATTGGTTGGTTACTTATTTCTTTATAGAGAATAGAATACTTTTCATCCCATATTAATTCACCAGATATTTGTATCCTGCTAATTAAATGCAAGATAAAAGGCATCAATAAAGTAAAGTTTATATGCTTGTAAATCATGTCTATGAATGGCAGTCGAGCTAAAGAGATTACATATCTTTGTATTTTCATAACCCAGAAAATGAAAGTTGATGTTGGTGATAAATGAAAACAGTAAGTTTGATTTGTAGAAAAGTGCAGATCAAATTTCTTTGCTAAACTTACAAATATAAAAGAAAGAACATTTTAACATATTGTAAGTAACTTAGTAGTGTTTTATGAATCATCACAACAAAGTGTCAATAAAGCCAGAATGCCAGGTTTCTAGATTGTCTCTACCACTCACTTCATATATACCTTTAAATAAATTAATAAATTTTCCTAGTCCTAATCTCTTCATCTGCAAAATGGAGGTGATAGCACCTATTACCTTAATATAGTAACCAACAGCTCAAGAGATCATTACAGGAATTAAAAGACAGAAGACTAATGTTTTTATAACATTACATATACTTAAATGTAAACTATTGTATGTATCATATGCATAAAAGTATCCATTATACATGCATAAATTAAAAACATAACCTAAAGTTTTTCAATTTTAACTTTACTTGCCACATATATGATGATTTGTTCAAGGAAAAGTTGAAAATCTTCAGTCTCTTTTCTTACTGTCTAAATGTTTATTTCTTTGCTAGATACTTTTGGAATAATAAATACATTAATCACAGTAATAAGGCATAAATTAAATTCAATTAAATAATTGCATTGAATATATTCTACCTAATTATTTTGCACTTCATCAGAAATAAAAAATGACAATGTTTACTATGTACTTCAACCAGTATTGGGATATTTTGTGTTCACTTAATTCAGATTGTTTTTAGACAGCTGCTCAACCATTATCCACATAAACAAAGAAATTTATTCCAAGGGAACTTAATCACATTGATTCTGCTTTCATGGTGTCATATTGTAATATCATAGTTTTTCCAAACTACCAGTATTACAATCCGTGGGGATGTCAACATTCTTCATAAACATCCAACACTTAGTGAAAAGTGGCCAGTTTCCATGCATCCTTGTCTGGGGCACTAGAAACAGAAAGCACCTTAGAGCACATGGAACAACTCCCTCTTTTATAGGTCTGGAAACTGATGCCCACCAAATGACTCAAGAATAGAGAGGAGTCTTTCAACAAGTAGAGAATTCAGGCTTCACTTCCCTACCTACCCCTGCTTGTTGTTTACAGGGTCCTGTCCTCAAGTTATGGCCAAGTTGCTAGAAAACTTGATTCATTGTAGAACTGATGGATGTGATTCTAAAGCCATTGTTATGGCCTTTTGTAACGTTGTACTGAGACCTGCAGAAGGCCCTGTCTTCAATTCCACTAAAAATACAGCACTGTTAATAGATAAAGAAGAAAACTGATGATATCCATAGCTCTATCTAAAGTTTGTGATGGAATCATTATGTTATCCTGATTAAAGAAATTGCTCTCTTTTGGTCAATCTGCCCCAGCTATTATCTGAGAACATATAATCAAAAAGTGCATGTCCTAACAAGAAAAAGATGGATTTATAAGTTATTAGAAGATATTACTTGACCCTTTATTTACAGCTGAGAAAAATGAAAAAAAAACTGCAATAAGATCTTTTGCAAGAAGACACTATTGATTGCTTGTACATCTCATAGATGACTAGCAAGCAGGTCTAGTCCTCCAATCAGAATACATGTATAATCTAATCTACTTTGACTTTACACTCTGACAATAAAGAATTGTTTGTAAAATTAGGGACTTAAGCACCTACCCATGAATATTATCATGGTAGGTGTAAATCTTAGAGTTTCATGGGATTTCTTTTTTCAATATTTTAAGTTAAAATTTTTGATTATTTGCCTTTTCTCAGATTTTTATTGTAAATTCAACCAAAACTAACCAGGCAGTGAAAGAATGCTTAAATTAGAATTTATGTATCCCAACTTAAATTTGGGATTAAAAAAAAAGATAATGTCATAGAGTCTCCTATGAAGCCCAGGCTAGCTTCACAATAATAGTAACATTCTTGTCTCTGTGTTCCAAGTATTAAGATGAGGTGTGAATGCTCCCCCACCAACAAATACACATACATTTTTCCCAGTAAACTCTAGCATTGAGTTGCATCACTAAATGGTTACTTGGTTTTTAATTTTTTCTATTATTTTATTCAAATAATCTTTAGACTTAAGAACAAAATTGGCAGAATGTGAACATTCAAATAATCAGAATATAGAGAATTCTGCTGTGCTACTTTTCTTTGCCGTAAGTGGAAAATCATTTCTCAGCTTCTTCATTCATTAAACTGATTATTTCCCCAAGAGCAATAGGCTGTCCAAAATAAACAAACAAACAGAAATGCCCAGGCCAGGCAAAACAAGTCCCCTTTGGAGTTATTGGTGATAATGGTCCAAGGGACTCCCAAAATGTAAGCTGTTGCTGTTCCCTTTGATTGCCTCACAGAGTCTTAATGTCATTTTTTATTATTAAAGACACCATGTATTTTGTACACAGGATCTGGAGGATCCCTTCTGATTCCGAGTTGAAAGGGTTTTTCCCCCTGATGATGCCTTGAAACCTTCTAAGGGATGAAAGAAACCAATAGCCACACACAACTATAATATGCATGAAATACAACAATGACCAGTATGATACCACAGCTCTCAAGATTCAGTAGTGACAAATACACAATGGCAGTAAGCTCACAGCCATCTAACTGGACTCAAGGATTGCTCAATAGGAGGGAAATGATTCCTGGTATTAGAAACCTAGCCAACTACCTGGTGCTAATGAAACAGTGAATCTTGGAGAGAACCTACAACTTCCATTTTACTAAACCAAGGTAATTCCTAACTGTATTCTAAAAGAAGTATAGGTTTCTCCCCTCATCAAAGCAACATCTCCTTTGATGTGGACAGAGATCGTGCAAAACAAACAAACAAACAAACATGACTGATAAAAATACAGAGAGCAAGCAACTGTGTGGTTCCCAGATGCACCTGATGCATCATCAACACAACTCCTGCAACTAAGGCACAGAGATCATAGCTGAAGAGGTAGGGTGTGGTTGTAAAACCAGAGGAGCAGAAAGTTTTAATGAGATTTCGTCTCCTAGAAGTGTCAAAGGAAACCACACCGATGAAGTCTCATCAACATGACTTCCTAAATAAGACCTGAATGAGGAAGAAACCAATAGACAGACCAGCATGGAAGGGGGAAATCTCACAGAACCTCAACCCTATACAAAGAACTATAGGCAACTAAGAAATGCTGATAACAGGACAAATAGTCTTCCCCATGGAAAAGCCCCCAAATTTATTATCCAGTACCAAGTGCTCAGTTTTGAAATCATAAACATACAGATAAGATTATACAGACTGAACAGGTTGTATTTGTATATTTAGTAATACACATATGTATATTGTATATGTAATTTTGAGATATATGTGTTGACATATAGTTCAAGAATTTAAGAAATAAAGTCCATACATTTGAGGGGAAAGGGAATGGTTAGAAAGGAGAGAAAAGGGGGTAGAATGGTGTAATTTTATTTTAATTCCAATGTTTTAAACATACTATTAATTCTGCTTAAAGTTCACTCCTTAGGGTTTGTGAAAGGTAAGTAAAATAGTGGCAATGATCCAGATTATAGCTTTAATTATTCTCAAAGTAAATAAATATGCGTGGTGAGAAATTAAACTAAAAACCGGATGTAGAGTAGAGATTCCTTTGAACATGAGGTAACAGGAGTCTGGGAGCTGCATAGCAGTGAAGAAAGCTCCCCATTATTCCTGATGGTCTTCCTGAGAGAAAGCCCTGAGAGCAAGTAGAAGCACAGTGGAGTCTGTCTGGGAAGGTTAGAGCAAATGCATAAATCAGCTAAACTGAGGTTATTCCTGGATTGAAAATTGTTCTGTGCTCTAAAGGTGGTACACAGCCAATGTTATCGCTGTTGGGCCTGAAAGAGTATCCGTATTAATGATAATCAGTACTGGTAGAAGACTAATGGCTTGATAGTTTCCTGGTACATGGTATAATCCTCAGAAAGATAGGACAAGCTTGGTCAGCCATTCCCTGGGTGGTTCAGCTATGATGCAAAACAAACGTCACATGCAGGCAGCCAAATCTGAACAAAAGTTCTCCTCCTAAAACAGATTAGTGCATGGTTTAAGATCTAGGTCCAGACTGGATGCACAACAGAGTCAAAGAATGCTGTGTTTATTTACCGCAAGAAAGGGATTAATAAAATGAATCCAAACCTTTACAATGTGCTGATCCCCCATTGCTGACAGCTCCTCTCCATCCCATTTGATGCTTCAGTGGAGGATTTTTGCTTCCCCCTATGGGATATGAAATGCAGAAAGCAAGGACATATCTGAGAACCACCAGCATCTGTGCTTATGCAGACAAAAAGCACACATTGAGTATGAAACTAGGGAAATAATTCCAGAAAAAATCCCAAATTTTTAGATTTTGTGTTTTAGACAGCCTGTGTGAAATATCTCAAGAGAGAAAGACAGCAAGTCCAAGTTCCCTTCTTATGTGACCCACAGGTTAAAATAGAGCACATAGGGTCTGCCTTTCTGAATAACTTTCAAAGACTGTAACTTGGCCACACCCTCTCATAGCTTCATATTTTGTTACTTGTGATACCTTTAGGCTATCATTTTTCTTATAGTTCCTCCAATTCTTTCAAACGTACAAGTTTTCTAAATGAGAATGCATATATGATGTAAGGGTGCATGACTGTGCACATGTGCACACACCCACAAACACACAGAGACGAGAGAGGGGGGGGTCTGTCTAATTTGAATAAATCATAAATCATTTACAGTGACTACTTTTATTGAAAAAACAATTATAATTATGATCAAACCATTATAAATTATAATAGTACCTCAAAACACTATAAATGTACAATATCATATAATTAAGCAGCTAGTCTTTGCTGGTTATAAATGACGACATCTCTGACAATTTTGAAATACACTCTTACTTTAAGTCAAAAGAGATCATTGAAGACTTCATCTATGATGGTAGAATCAACTGATTGTCCTTAATTATTCTCCCTTTGACAATGAGGGGTTAACCACTCCTTAACTTCCTCTTAATTATTTATTTGAACTCTTTGCTGTACATTCCCTTCAAAAAAAAGACTTTCTATCATAAAGCACAAAAATAGAAAATTTGTCATTAAATCTCTGAAGCTCATCAGGGAAGTTTCCTCAGCCAACATTAGATATCATGGTGTCCAGATGGCAAGGAGCCCTGGCTTTCCTGTCGGTTGTCTTCTGGGTGCTGAACGAGAGGCTGTTGAGAAGGACTTAACATTGTAGCTGCTTTTATTAAGACAACTAATTAAAAATGTTTCTATCAAAATATCATTTTATTTCATACCATCATATCAGTGTGCAGTATGTCATATGTGCATTATAGATATACTGTGTCTTGTGGAATAGACGTGTTTCTAAAAGTCTGAAATATTTGAATCCAATCTGATATAGATTTCAGGTTAAGGGGAACTACACAAAATATTTCTTCAATGACCTCTTGAAGTAAACAGCGATCCCCTGATGGTTATGCTTCTTAGAAAGTGATTATGTATTTTTCTATGTCGTTGAGGAAATACAAAAGCAACAATATTCTATTAGGCTTCAGAGACCAACGCTAAGACAAAGATCACAGTGTAAGACAGCACAGTGATTAGATTTTCAAAAAATTCAAAAACATCTGAAGCCACAGTGATCAAGTAGAAAAGCTGTCAATGAAAGATATTCCATCCAAGTGAAGATGTGGCCATGAAAGATTTCATCTCCCATTTAACCTGTGAAGTACTAAATGATTTATAAAAGTGACTACCAATTTTAAAACTTCAAATATCTCTAGATACATAGTATTGGCAATCTTATACATTTGGGGTTTATTACATTTTCATTATTTAATGCAATTTTTAAATTTAAGTACATTCTAAATTCTCTCCTGGTCCCTACCCACCTAACTTAAGTTCTTTCTTTAAAAGAAAACAAAAATCAAATACAACAACAAATCTCTCCAAAACCAGAAAACAAGATAAAACCATATCCCCAAATAAACAAACTGTAAACCTCCAAACTGTAACTAAATAAAAAACAAAAAAATCAAAAATACTATGGAGTCTTCTCTATATTGGTCAACTCCTTCTGAACATGAGACCTTTCCTGGAGTATTTTGATATATCCAGTGTCACTCCATTATAGAAAACTAATCTTCCCTCTTGCAGCAGGTAAAAGTTACAGTTCAGTTGTTAACCTGTACCCTAGAGGGTAGGTTTTCATTCATTCAATCACTTATTTAAAAAAATAACCAAATGAAATATGGTAATATAAATCAAAAACTGTCACATTGAAGTTGGACAATAAGGAACAACAGAAGAAAAAGAGTTCAAGAGAGGGTACAAAAGTCAGAGATCCATTCTCTCACACACTCAAGAATCCCATAAAAACACTCATCTGGAAGCCATAAGCTAAGCACAGAGGACCTGGTACAGACCTTTGTAGACACCTGTGCCTGCTGTCGCATTCTCTGTGAGTGCATATGATCTTGTTTTCTTGATGTTCTTTCTGCCTCCTCTTCCACAGGTTTCCCTGAGCTCTAAGGGGAGGGATTTGATTGGAGCTATTTCATTTACTGTTGAATGTTCCAAGGTCCTTACTCTCTGAGTGATGTCTGGATGTGGGTCTCTATATTTATTCCTATCTATTGCAGAAGGAAATTTCTCTGATGATAGCTAAACAAGTCACTGATCTATGACTATAACGGAATATCATTAGAAGTCATTATGTCATTACCTTTTTTATATCAACATTATTTTGTTTTAATGGAGGTCCCTGGGCTGTCTAGTATCAGGATCTGGGTCACCCAGTCCAAGCATTGTCAGGTATGGGTTCCATCTCATGGAGTGAACCTTAAGTCAAATCAGTCATTGATTGGTTACTCCCACAAATATTGTGTCACCACTACCCTATCATATCTTTTAGGATGTACACTTTTAGGATGTTGTAGATTAAGGGTTTGTGACTGGCTTAATGTTTATGCTTCTTGATTGAGAGCCTACAGAGTAACTGCGGGTATCTAAGACTCAAGAATATAGGAGCAAAGGTTGTATTATGCACCAGCTCAATATCTCCATCTTGAATGAGTTTTGTATTGTCTTCAGCAATGAGGCCTTGTTGACAGTTTGCAGAAAGAAACCTATCGTCTTTGCAACAACCTGGGTTGTTTAGAGATTCATGTGGAGCCCCTTTGGCCAGCAGATTCGGAGACTTTTAATGACTGCTACTATTTCACTAGGGGTTATAGATCTAATTAAATTGTTTATCTCATTTTTGTTTAATTTGGTAACTGGTGCCTATTGAGAAAACTATCCGGTTCTGTTGGAAGGCCCTGCTGTTTAAAGTTGCCATCCACTTTGTTGAGAGAGTTCTCTAATTTCAGTGCAAAATGGAAGACTCCCTTGCCCCAGCAGGGCTTCCTACTCTTTGTCTGATCTTACTGGATCCTTTCTCTGAGCTTAGATGGCTGACTTACGTGTGACCTGTGACCCAGTTCCCTGCAAATCTTCTCCCCCTGCCATCCATACGATAATTAAGTGTTGTGCTCCCATCTGTGTGATGGGACTAGCTATGCTGCCAAAAGCAAATAAAGCATCCTATGAGCACCTATTAGGTGGTACTACAACTGCTGTCCCTGCTCTGTATATTCTTCTTACTCCCTGAAATAAAATTGAACTGTCTCACTGAAGCTGACTCCTGAAGTTTGTTTTTTTTTTTTTTCTGTCATTCAGTGATACAAGCCCTGCTCTTATCCTGCTCTTTGTCCTTATAGCCTGGTGGCCAAGGGGACATGAGAAAAAGGGAATGCCCACACATTACTTTTAGATTTTCCAATTTGGTGAAGAACAGGGTTTTTTTTTAAGTATGTCCTCATGATTCCCTGGATTTCCTCAATGGTTGCTTTTATATGCCCCCTTTACCTTCTGTTTTTGTTAATTTGGATATTCTCTCTGAGCATCTAGTTAATTTTGGTAAGGGTTTATCAAAACTCTGCTTCATCGATTCGCTATAATTATTTGTGGTTTTTGTCTCTTAGCTCTCTTTGACCCTAGGAGTATGCATCCAGTTTCTGCTTGTTTGGTCCCAGAAAGAAAAAGGCACCGCAACCTAAAAATCTATAGTACTTCATTCAGAGATTTCCACAAGGGACAGGGGGAAATACACTGGCCACAGACCCTAACCTGTGGACCCCCAGTCCAGGACAGGTCCCGAATTTTAGGATCTGAGAATTTGGGAATAATCCACCCAAGAAGACAGACTTTGAACAAATTGAAACATTTTTTAGAAAAACTGTTATCAGGGAAGTAGCAGGGTGCTGACTCCAAACCGTGTCCCTGAAGGCAGGGGCAGCAGCCAGTTTTAAAGGGGAAAACCATTAATAGATAGCTCCTGAGTCCCAACTCCTCTCTGGGGGACTCTGTCAGGAGATGCAATTGGGTGTGCTCTGCAGGCTCCCACGAGGGAGTATCTGAGGCATCTGGTCTCTTGGGCTCAGAGGCAGCAGCAGAGTTACCTGACTCCCAGGCCCCCACTACCAGGAGCTTCTGGGGCATCTACGTTCTGGGGATCCGTCAAAGAGGCAGCTGATATACTTGGTTCTGAACAGGACCGTGTTTTACTGTCACACTTTCTCTTTTCTCTCCTGGTGGTGCACTGTCAGTTTCTCCATCTCTGTCCAGTTGGATTTGTGGCTTCCCTTTGTGTACTCACTATTGCTCTTCTCTCTTACTTCAAGTGCATGGGACTACTCAATCTTTGGACCCTAAATCTCCCCTAGACCTTGTTTCACAGCACTTTAAAGACTTCAAGAAAAAGGTCCAGAAATCAAGATTCTGTCTTTCCTGGAAAGCTCCAAACTATGTCAACTCCAGTGGCCAACTTTCAGAGTTGATTGGCTTTCTGGGGGCATTTTTATCCATGCTGTTTCTCTCACAGTTGAGGTCAAATAGTTGACCACCCGTGCCATCCTGACCAAATGCTCTATGTTGTGGACCGGGTGCTCCTCTTGGGAAAGCCCTTCCCTCCAAAAGACTCTCCCTTCTCAACCCCCACACCCACTAAAAAAAACACCACGGGAATTTGGCTAAATTACAGTTGGAGGAAGTAAAAACAGTTTTGTCTATTTCGAATACATGGATGTGGCCGCTGAATGCTTGTCTCTGATTGGTCTTGAAAGCATGAGTTTACTGTATGCTGTGTGCCTTCACTGCAGCTCAGCTGTTGCTGTTGCAGCCAGATGCACAGGGGCTCAGAACTTATCTCTAGGTGGTCTGATCATTGGATCTGATGTACTAGGGAGTCAAATGCCAATCGAATATGGATAATATTAAAATTGTTTTATGCTGTTTTGCTTTGTTGAACTATGGAACTTTGTTTTGGCTTACAATTTTTCAGACCCAGATTTTCTTTAAAACTTCTCTGTCCAGGCTGGAGAGATGGCTCAGAGGTTAAGAGCACTGGCTGCTCTTCCAGA
>LOEQ01006184.1:78859-98560 GCA_001685075.1 Bramus lutescens | reverse complement strand
GCCAGGGCCACCAACCCCGGATCGCCACGTGGGCCCTGTCCATAGGTCCACGCATACGCAAGCAGCTGATGATCTTCGCGTGATCTTGGCCTTAGCCAAATATGGAGTTGCTTATCACAGTGAGCACTCGCTTTCGGAATCGCGGAAGGCAGAAGTCAGCGCCATCTTTAAGGTGCGGCATCTCGCAGCTCTCTACATAGGGGCATCATCCCAGCACCTGGCATTCATCCTTGGGGCACCAATGGAGTGCCAATGAAGCAGAAATCTCCATCTCGGGCCCCCTCCCCCTGGGAGCTGCCCTGGGCAGACACCACCTCTAAAAAAGCCTGCCAAACACTGACTTCTCCCATGAGAGGGTCAGGACCACAGGCTACTTAGGCAATGTGCCTTACCCTTTCTTAGGAGTAGATGTGGGGTGGGGTTGGGGGTAGGTGGAGAGAATGAGAGGAGAGGGAGTGGTAGCTGGGATTGATGTGTAAAATGAAAAAAAAAGATAGTTTGTTTTCTTTTTTAAAACAAATAATTAAAAAGTAAAAAGTAAATAAAACCATTTCACCTTTTAGAGAATTAAAAATAATTACTAAAATAACAAGTCTCCGTGTAGATATGAAACTTCTGACTAATCTATCTCATGATGAAATTTGTTTGAAGCAAACACGGCAACTACATTACAACTGTGCCTTTTGAGCTTATCAAAGAACCTAATAAAACAGTAAAAAGCACCCTACACATTTCCACTAAAATGCTTTAAACACTTTACCTAGTAAATACAAACTTTGAAATAAATAAAATTATCTGGAAAATTTCATTTTGAATACTTAAAAATAATAGAATCACACAAGGCAGTACATTTGAAGAATACGGGAGACATTAAAAAAAAAACATGGTAAAGAGTCAATGACAAACAACATTCGAATCTTTTGCAAGGTTTTTGTGAGTCCAAGCAAAAACCATGAAATTCAGAAAGAAAATTAGAATCTTACATTTTCTATCTATAAACTTCCATCACTTACAATCCATCCACTCTTGAGAATAAATTTGAGTTAGACTGGAAGATATTTCATGCTTCATGGTTTTAAGCTGGATTCTCACTATGCTGCTCATACTGGCTGCCAAGTCCGGGTCTCCAAAGAATCCTTTTCCCTCAGTCTCCAAAGTAACTGGAATCACAAGTAACGAGTACCAGGTACAGCTGAACCTGAATTTTAGCTAGAAGGTATATACAAATATGCTTTAAAAATTAAGCTCAGTATCAAGCAACTTTTAAGTAATAAAATGAAGTATGATATTGAGAACTTCTGATGCTCCAGGGATTTTTACTATATGCTGGTCTCGAGGCCTCTTTAGCTACAGAAATAGACTCACCCTGTCAGGTCTAAATCAGGAGTGACTTTCGTAAATCAGTTAAATCTGTGAAGTGTTGTATGAAAACCAGGCAATTTCTAAAGTCTGTCAGATTTATCTGTCTGAAGAAAGGACTCCCAGAAGAGGAGCAGGGAAATGAGGAGAACCCTCAGGTGAAACCTGCTGGGACCATTTGGAGTCCTGGCCTCCAGCTGCTCTTCCCTGCTAGAAATCTTTCCTTTCCTTCTGATCTGAGTTACTGAAGGCTGTGTCAAAGTTGTTTACCAGCTCTGCTTCATGAGAGCACGAGTTGTCTTGGCCTTGAGGATCAGAGGATAAGGTTTTCTCCTGATGGCCCACCTGACTGTTGGGCATATAAGCCTCCATGGTGCTATTGAATAAAGGGATTCTTACCAGTGACTAGAGGTCCGTATCTCTGTCTGTCTCTGTGTGTCTTTGTATGTTTCAACCTCCAGCCCCTTGCCGAAGCTCACGAGCGCAGACAGGCATTGTGTGCTGCAGAAACCTGCAGCAACCTTCTGCCAGTACCAAGGATACAATGACATAAGTGCTAATAGTACTAAAAGTCTCTAATCCTAAACTGAACACGGAAGAGGAACTGCAGGATCAATAGGTTTATAAAGATCCATTTGAATAGTTTGATAGAAAACTACAACTAGAGCTCATTTTAAAAATTAGCAAGGCGATGTAACTATGTGGATTTGTTTCACTTACTCATAGGTATATGCCTTAGAACCCTTCAAAAGAGCTTACAGACATGAATTAGGACGCGGTGATGAGGGTGTATTCTGAGACCTGCATCATGAAGCTATGAAGCCATGTGGTTGGTATACTTACATGAATCTAGCTGTTATGGTCTATTAATCACCTAAGATATACTGTATTACTTATTGCTCTTAGGCCGTTTGCTTGTAGAGCATGATACTTTACTGTTTAACTATAGTGGCTGTAAATATATTTAAATCTAAACATACTTATATATTAAACATGTAGAGTTAAAATATGGTATGTATCCTAATTAGGGTTTCTATACTGTGAAGAGGCACTATGACCATGGTAAGTCTTAAAAAGGAAAACATTTAATTGACATGGCTAACTTACAGTTCAGAGGTTATCATCCTGGTAGGAGCAAGGCAGCATATGGGCAGACATGGTGTTGGAGCTGAGAGTCCTTACATCTTGACCCAAAGGCAATAGGAAGTGAACAGAAACACTAGGCGTGGCTTGAGCATATATGAGACCTGAAAGCCTCCACAGTGACATACTTCCGGCAATAAGACCAGACCTAGTCCAACAAGGCCACACCTTGCAATTTGAGGGCCATTTTCCCTCAAACCACCATATTAAGACTTCTTTTACCCCCCAACTCCAGTGGAAGCACCCTGTTCAACACAAGGTCACACAGACTTCTAGAACTCTAGTCTACAAGCCTGCAGACCCCTCACATGCACAGAAACTGTCAGTGCCCCACCACCCCAACTCCAATTGCCCATTACTTCCTCATCACTATGTTCTCTTTTCTCTCAGATACTATTAGCCAGGATATTTTCCAATTTGATGATTGAGTTTTTGTGTGTGTGAATGTGTGTGTGAGTGTGTGTGTGCACTTGCACACATGTGTGTGCATGTGAGTGAATGTGTGTATATGTACATGCAAGTCTGAGAGTAAGATTTATAGATTGATTACAGTCTGTATTAGTTAGCATTCCTGACACAACAATATAGTGAACCAGGAGCTAGACATGACACTGTCACAATTAAGATCTATTCATTTCAATGTAGAAAAAGTTAATCATAATTTTAAAAACTGTCCCTTATAGATTTACCTATTTTTTTCTTACTGTAAAATTGACATACAATAATATAAAATTAAAATTTACAAATACTACTTTTTACTTGTTTTTATCACCTACTTTCAAAAGATGATTTGATTCCCTTTTAGTTTATGTCATTTTTAAATAGTATGTTGAGACATTTACTCATAAAGTAGCAATTACTGCAATTATTTTCATGGATTTTGTGGAGCAATCCAAAAATATGCAGACCTTGCTGAAGTAACACTTAATACCTGCATCTTTCTTTTTGTTCTTTTCTTTCCCTTTTTGTTTTCATTACCAAAATGTATTTTCAAGTTGATGAGGGGGGGTAGTGGGATTAGGGATAGGTTGGAGGGAACCAAGAGTGAGGGTAGGGAACATGGGCAGCACACCTGGAGTTCTGGCAGCCTGTGTAGCCTGTGCTCACATAGAGTGCCTCTTTCAGGGTGGAGGGCCAGAGCACAGAAGAGCAGCCCCGAACTTAGAGTACCCATGCTCAATCACCAGTCACACCGACCAGAATACTAGAGAATAAACAGAAACCAAGAAGCAAAACACCTATCCAACAAAAACAAACTCGGAAATCAGCCCCTAGACCTATAGTTACCCCAAAGCCAGCTGCCTACAGGCTAGCATGAGAACACAATCAACAATCGCCAGGGCAATATGTTACCACCAAAGCCCAGCTAGCCTACTACAGAAAGCCCTAAATATTCGAACTCAGCTGAAACACAAGAAAATGACCTTAAGACTAACTTTATGAAGATGAAAGAAGTCTCTAAAGAAGTGATAGATCTCTTTTAAAAAGCATGAAAAAGTAATCTGTTAAAAAATGAATAAAACAATTCAAGATTCAATGCAATCCCCATCAACATTCCAACACAATTTTTCATAGATCTTGAAAAGACAACCTTCAACTTCATAAAAAAAAAAGAATAAAGGCAGGCATGGTGGTTCATGCCTTTAATCCCAGTACTCAGGAGGCAGATCTCTATGAGTTCCAGACTAGCCTAGTCTATAGAGCAAATTCCAGACAACCAGAGCCATGAAGGAACATTGTCTTTTAAAACTAAAAACATGAAATAAAAGGTAAAGGGAAAATAAAAGATAAAAGTAAAAGAAAAAAACATGGTATCTAAAACAATCCTGAATAATAAAAGAACTGTTGGACTTATCACATGATTTCAAGGTACTACAGAAGTATAGTAGTAAAAACTGAATGGTATTGGGACAAAAACAGACATGCTGCTTAATGGAACAAATAAAAGACCAAGACATAAGTCTTCAAACATATGGACACCTAGTTTTTGAAGAGCAAGTCAGAAATACGTCCTGGAAAGATAACAGCATGTTCCACAAGTGGTATTTATCAAACTGGATGGTTGCATGTCAAAGAATCCAAATAGATACTTATCAACCTCCTCAAAACTCAACTCTAAATGGATCAAAAAAACATCAACATAAAACCAATTAAACTAAAGCTAACTGAAGAGAAACTTTGGAATAGCTTTGAACTCATTGACTCAGGAAAAGACTTTCTGAGAACACCATTGGCGTGGGCACGAAGATCAACAAGTAATAAATGAGAAGTCATGAATCTGAAGATTTCTGCCCAGCAAAGGACAGCATCACCTAGATAAAGCAGCAGCCTACAGTTTGAGAAAAGATTTTTAACAGCTACACATCCAATACAGAGCTAATGTCCAAAATATATAAAGAAATCAAAAACCAAGACATCAAGAAAACAAAAAACTCAATTTAAAAAATGGGGGAACAGTTCCAAAGAATTCTCAAAAGTGAAAATTCAAATGGCCGAAAAACACTTAAGAAAATGTTCAACATCCACAGTCATTAGGGAAATGCAAATTTAAAACTGTTTTGAGATTTCACAAAATGATACTTCATCCTGCTACAAAATCACATCCTCGACCATGTTCACTGCTGCTCTATTCAAGATAGCTAGAATTGGAAAATACCTAGATGCCCCTCAACAGAAAATTAGATAAAGAAAATGTACATTCACACAATGGAGTATTACTCAGAACTTTAAAAGAAATTGTGTGATGAAATTTTCAAGCAAATGGATGGAACTAGAAAAATTCATCTCAAGTGAGGTACTTCAGACTCAGAAAGACAAATATCGTATGTGTTTGCTTGTATCTAGGTAGATATTAACTGTTACGACAATCATGACCAAGCTTCAGTCTGTAGAACCACAGAGGCTAGGTATAGAGAAAGAGACTTGGGCTAGAAGACAGGACTCCCTAGGAAAAGAAAATAGAATAGGTAGTTATGGATGTATGGTGATGGGGTTTGGGGACTGAAACAGGAGGATCAAGCAGGGAAAGGTAAAGGAGCAGGGATGATGAAGAAAATGCAGGGAGAGGCAGCAAAAATTAAGGGTCATTTGAGGGATATGAAAACCTAATGGTGTGGCTGAATGAAAATGACCCCAATAGACTCATAAGAAGTGGCATTATTGAGGTGTGATTTTGTTGGAATAGTTGTGGCTTTGTCTAACTGAAGTATGTCACTTGGAGGGTTCCGAAGCTCAAGACAAGCCTACTGGCTCACTCTTTCTTCCTGCCACCTGCAGATCTAGCTATAAAACTCTTATCTTCTTCTCCAGCACCATGCCTGCCTGCACGCTACCATGTCCCACCATGATGATAATGAACTAACCTCTGAACCATAAGCCTGGCCCAATTAAATGTTTTCCTTTGTAGGAATTGCTGTGGGTCATGGTATCTTTTTACAGAATAGAAATCCTAAAACACTTAATAGAGTAGAAGCTTCCTAAAATATATAGTTATATGCAGGTGTTCTAAATTAATTTGCTAAATAATAAGAGCAATGGATCCACAACTGGCCGTCTCTTGTCACCAAGTGAAGCTCCTAGTTCTGGGATTGGGTTATATCTAATAGAATTGTTGGCCAAATGAGTCCCATGGAAAGCCTCAAATAATGCAGGCTGTTGCCAATACAAGAGGTTGCTCTCCACAAACCGAAGGTAAGGCCCTATTGCTAAAGACATACTCATCCAGCTCATTGAACACAGAAATGGTGAGCTAATGCCTATACAGAGTCTTCGCTCTATGTTCTAGCATATTTAGTACAGGAAGATAGGTGTTAGTATGCTTACAAAAAAAAAAAAGTAAACCAACCCAACTACACTGTCCTGCCTGCAAATATTGCTAGGGCAAAGGTGGCACAAATCTTATGGGTGTAACCAAACAATATTTGCTTTGATTTAAGGCCCATTCTATAAGATGAAACCTATATCTGACATTCCTTGTGTGACCAAGAACCTGAAATTAAATAGCCTAGCAATCTAGGGTAAAGCCAAATTAGTCTTAAATTTTTTAATTAAAAATAGCAATAAAAATGTACCTAATGACCCATAAGGATGATCCCAACTAAGATTCCTAGCAATGGTAGAGAGGATGTCTGAACTGGCCATCTACTGTAAGCAGACTGTTAATTTCCTCAATTCTCATCAGAGATACTTTATCCAATAACTGATGGAAGCAGAGGCAAAGATTCACAGACAAGCTCTGTGCTGAGTTCTAAGAGTCGGGTAAGAAAGGAAGGAGGAATTGTATCAGGCAGGTGGGTCATTCATAATGGAGGAATCCACAGAGAGAGCTTATCTGAGCTGGTGGGAACTCATGGATGCAGAACCAACAGCCTAGGTACAGACCTAGGCCTTCTGCATGTGTGTGACAATCGTGTAGCTTAGTATCTTAGTAAGGCTTCTAACAGTGAGAGCAGAAATCCTCCCTGGTGCTTAGTTGGTTTTTGGTAACCTGTTCCCCATACTGAAATACTTGGCCCTGCCTCAACATGAGAGGAGGAGCTCAGTCCTGCCTTAACTTGATTCTCCATCTTCGAGCAAGTCAGTGGAAGGCCTGTCTGTAGACTGAAGTTTCTGTTTCACCTGGTCCCACAGACATTCAGCCTCAAATAAACAGACAGGGTTTTATATAAATTCCAAATTATTTGTCATATTGTACAAGCTTACTACTAACTAGCTCTTACAACATAAATTAACCCGTAATTGTTATCTGTGTTTAGCCCTGTGGCTTGGTACCTTTTCTCAATAAGGCATTTTCATCTTGCTTCCCCTGCTTCCGGATAATGACTGCGTTTCGACCTTTCCTCTTCCCAAAATTCTCCTCCTCTGGTTGCTCCACCTGTACTTCCTGCCTGGCTACTTGCCAATCAATGTTTTTATTAAAGCTATCACTTTCTGAGTGGAGATGAAGGAGGATTGGAAAGGGAGGGGTTGATGGGAAAGTGAAGGAGACAGGAGGAGAGGAGGGAGGAAAGCTAGTTGGTATGTAAGATAAATAAAAAATGTTATTTAAATTTAAAAAAGAAAAAAATCCTCCTAATGACATTCTGCTATGAATGTCAATCAGTGTCTTGCTTGCTCCAGGATCAAAGGATCCTCTTCCAGCACCAGACGGGAACAAATGAAAGACCAACAGCTAGACATTCTACTGAGAGTGAGAGACTGGAACTCTCAGACCTAAATGGAATGCCTTAATCAAATCCCTCCCCTCAGTTCTCAGAGAAACCTGTGGAAGAGGAGGCAGAAAGAGTGTAAGAGATGGAGGCATGGAAGACCGACCAAGCAAACAAGGCCTTCTAAATCAACATGAACAAGGCACATATGAACTCACAGAGAGTGAGGCAGCATATACAGGACCTGCACTGGTCTGAGCCAGGTCATTTGCATATATATCCCTCTCTCCTTGCAACATATATACACACATACATACATGTACACACACACACACATACACATATAGTGACTTTCAGTTTATGAGATTCATGAGTGTGCAAATAAAGTGGTTCTCTTTTTTCTTGAGTCTTTTCTTGGGATCTTTTCTTTCTAGCTGTTTGTTATATATGTTTCAAACGATTCTGATAATCTTATTATATTTTTATATTATTTTATTACTCTCCCTTAGAAATCTGTTTGCTAATTTTTTTAGTGAGAGACAGAAAGGGAGAGCAGATTAGAAGTAGTTGGGAGGTATAGAGGAAGGGGAACCTGTAATAGGGATAAACTATGTAAGAAAAGAAAGTCTATCTTCAATAAACAAAAAAAAAATTAAAGAAAGATACCAGGGCAGGGATGAGCTAGAAGGGAGTGGTGGAGAGTGTCTAGTGATGGGAGGAACGCTGGGTGCACCACCAGGATTTGCACAGAACCCCTCTTTATAGAAGGTGGTCTGCTACTGAGCTCAGGATAAAATGAGAGACTGACATTGGAGGGGCAGGGATAGGACAAAGATGGCCTAACTGATTCCCAGTCTAGGGTGGCCAGTAGGTTTCCAGTGAATGCCTTCAGGAGCTGGTGGATGGGACAAAAGGGTGTTTATACTTACTACAGAATCGCCTCCTTAGGAAAGAATGAATTGTTTCAAATGAGTTCATTATTTTCAAATTCTTCCTATTAAATATGACTTTTTAACTCAATTTGAGTTATTTTATCTGTCAGGCAATAGTAATTGGAGATGCATAATAGGAAGCACATAATTATTCTAACATAAAACTTGTAATTAATCTTGGGAGATGATAATAAAAGAAAAATAATTTTATAAAAAAAATAAGAATTAATGGATTTGTTGATAGTTCCATACAAAATAATCAAAAGTTGATTATTTCTTTACTTGCTCTTTTTGAATGTTTGGGAGGCTCTTACAGATTCATGTTAGAACAGTTGGTCCCCAGGTGGTGGAACTATTTGACAAGGGTTGGGATGTATGGTTTGTTGTATGATGTACGTCACTGGAATCGTGCTTTGGTTTGAAAAGATTCCTAGGGATGAGTCTCTCTCTTCCTACCAGTTGTGTATCAAGATGGAAGCTCCCAAGTTTTCCTTAGCTCTGTTATCATGAATTCTAATGCTCTGAAGTCACAAGACAATTAAATATATATAATTTTATTTTACATTATAATAATGTATAATAAATAATTTATAGTAATTCATTTTACGTTATAAAATAAATAGGTAAATAAATAAGGTCTGACATAAGCAAAAATGAAAGTTATTTCAAATAGCTTTAAAAAATAATATGTATTTCTTAGAGTAGAGAGATGGTCCAGTGGTTAAAAACACTGTCTGCTCTTCCATAAGATATAGGTTTGATCCCCATCACCCATATGGTGACTCACAATCATCTATAATCAGTTCCAATACACCTGGCACTCTCTCCTGGCCTCCACAGGCACTAGGTATGATGCACATACTTATATGTAGACAAACCACCTGCACATATAAATTAAAAATGAATAACAAAATGTTTTATTTACACATCTTAAGCCATGTGATATGTAAATCTGATCTGACATGCACACCCATGTTGTGCAGAAGGTATAGCATATCTGTCTATTGGAAGACAACTGTATTAGCTTCCTCGTTTTGCCTCTGTTGCTTTGATTAAAAAAAAACTGACAAAAAAAACAGCTTGTGGGAGAAGAGTTCTATTTTCCTTCACAATTTCAGATTAGATTTGGTCATCCTGGGGAAGTCAAGAAAGCAAGAATTTAAAACAGTTACATTATATCCGTAGTCCAGAGCAGAGAGAAAATGAATCTGTGACCACTTAGCATCTCTCTCTACTCTTCAGAGTCCAAACCTATTGGAATGGGGCTAACCAGTTTTAGGCTGTGTCTTGCCACATCAAACACTCGCAAGATGCCCCCACCTTCAGTCCATCAATAAGATCTGTCTATTCTATTTTCCTCTCCCAGGAAGATCCACGTGTCTTCCTCCCCTGTAACTGAACTTTTTCGGTCTAAGAATGGTAGCTTTCTTATCATTTACTTAATGGCTATATTCACATATAAGCAAATATATACCACGTTATCTTTCTGTGTCTCAATTACCTCACTTGGAGTGAATTTTTCTAGTTCCATCCATTTACCTGAAAAACTTACAATTTCATTTTTTTGTTTGTTTGTTTCGTTGGTTGGTTTTTTGAGACAGGGTTTCTCTGTAGCTTTGGAGCCTGTTCTGGAACTAGCTCTTGTAGACCAAGCCGGCTTCGAACTCACAGAGATCTACCTGCCTCTACCTCCCAAGTGCTGGGATTAAAGGCATGCGCCACCACCACCCGGCATGATTTCATTTTTTAATGGTTGAGAAATACTCCATTATTTAGATGCATCATATTTTTCTTATCCATTTTTCTGTTGGGAGAAATCTAGATTGTTTCCAATTTCTGGCTATTATGAAGGAAGCAGCAATGAGCAGGGTTGGGCAAGTATCCCTGTGGTGGGGTGAAGCATCCTTTTGGTGCATGCCCCAAAGTGGTTTAGCTGGACCTTGCGGTAGATCAATTCCCACCTTTCTGAGCAACTGCCACACTGACTTCCATAGTGACTGCAAAAAAATTGCATTCATGTGGAAGTTTATTTTATGTAACCCTATGCATATTTAGTTAAAGATTCTCTCCAGACTCGGTATCATGGGTGTGTGTTGCTCATTCCTGGAGTAGTCACTACATATAGTCACAAGTTTACTTGTGGCAATGCAGAGCAATAGTGTCTATTTTCATATCAGTGGACTTGATGTAGAATGGAGAGATACATCTCTGAATTCAGTAATCACTACGTGTCCAAGGGCTTGGAGAATATAGTTTAAGGAGACGTTTTCTGGAAGAATAAAAGCATATGGGTTTCTTGTGTCCTGTTACCAGTATTATAGTCTCAGCGCTTGCAATGCTTCTGACATAAAGCATATGCACAATATAAACTTGTCAAAACAAAGAGAACACTTACGCACTATTTCTGGTCCTTATATAATTCTCTGTCTCTTTATAACATTAGAGATAAAATGCTTAATCTCACTTATGAGTAATTACAAAAATATCTGCTGGGTATTACACCAGTTGAAATGCATCTGGATTTGATAGTTAAGTAGTCCTTCCAAGTAATCTGGTACAAATACTTGAGGATAGAAAAAGCCAAATACTTTTCTTCATGTATCTTAAGCAAATGTATACAAAGTGAGGAAATGGAAAATAATAGGTGGACACAAAAATTCTGGGTTCCATTTTTTCCTGTGCAATAAAAATCTTCTGTATGTAGTCAATAATCTTCCCATATCTTCTTTGAAGTCAAAAAATGCTGTGAGTTAGCATGAATGCAGATAGCTTGTTTGCATAGGTGGCTGACTACCAGTTGAGGGCAGCAGAGAGCAATTTGGAAGAAAATCCAAGATGTCAGTCACAGCTCTGCAGTGAAAGATGCCACCCATTTGTAGAACAAGTCAACAAGACAGCCAGCAAGAAAAAAAATACCAAGTGCATTAATAAATGGCATAAATATCCATGTATGCAGACAAGAAACAATGAAAGGAAACTCAGAATATTCTGGACTCAATTCAGCACAAGTGGTTCAGACATCTGGGTCCTGAGCTGCTGAGTTGAATGATGTCTAAGATTCCTTACATCGCTGAAGTTTAGCCTCCCAGGTTGATTATGGGATCAGTCTTTCTGCAACGGTGATACCTCCTGTAGGCATAGAATTAAATTATTAGCATGAAGGCAAGAAAATCTACATACAAGCAACATGATACAGACAGGGCTGGTGTATTTACATATAAGAAATATACATACACACAATGACAAAACTAAAAAATAAAGAGGCCATTTATTTCAAAGACAATAAGTTTGAAGGGTGTTGGAGGGAGGAAAGGGAAGAGGAAATGATGTGATTGTATTATACTCTCAAGATGAGTGGCCTAAGGTAAGAGACTCAGCCTCTTGATCTGGTTTCCCTGAAAGTTCCAAGGAGAAAACATGCCTTGTGAATCTTATAAAGTACCAGTACCTGTAAACTTCAAATCCTACATCGGAAATGCTCTCACATCCAAAACTTTCCAATGTTGACATGCCATTTAATAAGTTTTTTACTTTAGAGCCTTTTGGATTTTTGGTTTTTCAGATTCAGGATATTCAACCAGCAAGGTCTGATGTGGGATTCCCCCTCTGTATGCTGTGAATATCATTGGTTAATAAAGAAACTGCTTTGACCTATAGCAGAGCAGGCCAGAACAGAGCTAGGCTGGGAAAATTAAACTGAATGCTGGGAGAAAGAAGATGGAGTCAGGAGAAGCCATGTAGCCCTGCCAGAGATAGACATCAGAACTTTACCCAGTAAGCCACATTCTTGTGGTGATACACAGATTAATAGAGACGAGTTAATTTAAGATATGAGTTAGCCATAAATATACTTAAGCTATTGTCCAAACAGTATTGCAAATAGTATTGGTTCTGTGTGATTATTTGAGTTCTGAGCTGCTGGGCACCTGGGAAACAAGCAAGCAGCCTCCTATAACAAAGGTCTATGTAAATATTCCAAAAACCTGTAACACTTCATGCCCCGATCATTTGGGAAAAGAGACACCCTACACAAGCCCAAGGGCATAAGGTATTTTAGTTACCATTCCCAGGACTAAGAGGAGCAGAAAGATATCTGGGGAACAGAATAGCACCCGAGAAAGAAACCCTTGAAAGATCTGAATTTTCCTAGTAATGAACCCTGTGCCTTCTATCAGTCTGGACAGTGTGGGAATGACACTCCTTGTGTCTGTGTGCAACCTCCATGAGGTGGAGGAGATGTATATTCTGAGCGCTGTGTGCTTTCAGTGAATAATCCTCTCCTTGGTAGATTTGTTCACCATCCTTCCGACCAGATGGAAGCTGGGAACATTTGACTGTCAGCTCCTGAAGGAATTTATTCAAAGGGCCACAGAAGCCAGGAGAGTTGTAGGCTGTTTGCAGTCAGACTACTTTGGATCTGGTACCTAGAAATATTAATATTAATTTATCATTGCCATGAGGATATGGGAACTTGTTAGAGGAACTCAGATACAGCTACCTCAGCTTTCTGTTCAGTCTAATCAGAATTCTCACATGAGATTTATGATGGACAGTGAGATAGAGTCAAGTGCCTGCCCATGAATTACTAAATGGTAATTTAGAAATGTAGAATTGCTTTTGCTATTTAAAAAAAGAAAAGAAAAGAGAGAAGGAAGGAAGGAAGGAAGGAAGGAAGGAAGAAAGAAAGAAAGAAAGAAAGAAAGAAAGAAAGAAAGAAAGAAAGAAAGGGATGATACGGTAGAAACAGGAAAAGGACTTACCAAGTCTTACACATGATAAAATGCCTATTGGAAGAATTCCATACCTTCATCTCAAGGAAAGGGAGGTTACAAATATCAGTTCTGGCATCAGAAAACTATCTTGAAAAGAGAGTTCATGGCTAATAGATTATTAAACCTTCTAATATATATATATTTATATATAAATATATAAATATAATATATATTTCATATATATATATGAAAAGGATGTGTGTGCGTGTGTTTTCATTTGGTGTATAAAGAAACAAAGGTTTGAAAAGCAGCATAGCCACCTCACATTCTCCCATACGCTATCAAAAATTCCAGCTGTTACGTGTAAGACTGTCCACTTAGTTCTTAAGCCAGTTGGTGGCCACGTTCCACAGGGAAATCATGGGAAATATTAATAAAAGCAAAATGGGAAAAACACAACTAATAACCCTAAAGCTTGGGGTCTTTTTACTCCAGAAACCATCAGTTGCCTTAATGACAGGAAACACACTTCAGCAAGGATAGGCACAAACCACACCCACACATATGGCCAGCATGCAAAGTCACAGGACTGAGATGAATTCTACTACCTCAGTCTAAAGTGTTAAATGTCAAGCAAACGCTAAAGTTGTCATTCTGAAATTTCTTGGACTGTCTAGTTTGCCATCTCTATGACCGCACCTGCGCCCACCAAGTCCATTTAGAATCTTTTCTACAAAAAAAGAAGTGGAGTTCATCCAAGCATAGGAATTCTGTTACTTTGAATTTCAAAACATTTGAGCAATGATGATATGGAGATAGCACAGAGGTGGTAAAATTTAGTGTGTTCCTGACACTGACTAAATAGTCATATTAAATCAATAATCAATGCCTGCCTCAAAAATAAATATCAGACACGTCTACTTGTTTTGATTTTAATTATTTATATGTTTATATCTCTTGTTATCAATTCTTGCTGATAATTGGTAAAGTTAATTTAGTAAAGCATAAACTTCCTTGAATGAAAACTTGACTTGATAAAGCATAGTTTCATTTATCTGTGTTCATGTTATAATATAAATTTTGGTATTACAGATTTCTCTTTGCAAGACAAAGAATATTAGAAACCCCACCGGGCCCTTTATACTCTCACTTTCCTCGTTACAATTTAGCCTCATGGCCACTAGATGGCACTGCTGCTATTTGAATGGAATTTCATTTCCAATTTTAAAAAAAATGTGGTTTGGAAATGATTTGGGGTGTCATTTTTTGGGAGTTTGTACAAACAGAAGATACCTGCCACTTTGTATATTATCAACTACAGAATTTTTTTTCAGATGAAGAAGAAACCCTACAAAGGCGACATAACTTCCTAAGGATTCTAGGGGAAAGAACCTTAAAGTCGGGATTGGGAAACAGTTCTTAAATCTGCATATCACCAACTTCTAAGTGGCAAGAACATTTCATTTGTGAATCATAAACCCATCACCAAGCCCACTGTATAACATTTATTACACATCTAATTTTACTCGGCTTTTTACTGATGATCTCCTTGGAAACTAGATACATGAGTCATGGAGACCCATAACTTTGGACAGAATTCCATGAGAAAGTAAAATATAACAGGGTGATTCCCATCTCTAGGGTGCAGTCCTTCATGAAGGCGGATACTTGCAAGTACCCCAAAAGTTCTTTAAACTAGAGAAACACCCCCTACACATGAGGCCATGAAAGGGGACAGAGCATCCCTGTGGCGATTTGTAGTGACATTTTCTTCGGAGTATTGGAGTGTAGACAGGTGTACCGTTTCAATCACCCTGATCTTCAGTGACAGACTTGGGCAAAGAGAAAGGAAAGACAGGACTGAAAAAAGGATGAAGTCAGCTTTACTGTAAGAGGCAACCAGAAGCTAGACCTCCTTAGTATACCCCTACTTTCTGGAGAGAACCAAAACTGTCCAGTTCCTCCCAGGGTGATTGACAAGGGACAGAAAGGGGAGGGAGCTTCACACACTTGCTAAAAGTTGTTGGACCCCCTTTCCAGACACCATCTCAAGAAAAGAGGAGAAGGGAGGGAAGAGTGAACGTGCCCTGAAAAGAAAACAAGGGGGGGAAAAGAGCCAAAATTGCAGCTAGCCTTGGGAAAATCTCCACAGATGAGCATTAACTAGCTCCCATTAGCAGCCTGCACACGTAGAGGCAGGCTAGCATGCTGTTAATATAATGCAGGAGAAGGATGATAGACCTGGAAGAGAAGAGTGGAAGAGCTAGTTTTGCATAAAACAGAAAAACGAACCATTTCTGACGACTTGAGTTTTTATGGCTGTTGAGTGAAATGAGTTTAGAACACTCAGGCCTTAGGTCACAGGGAAGCCGGCCAAAGGAACATCCGTTTAGACTCTGTGGTTTTAAAAACATACATTCAGCTACCTTAAAAACAAATTATATATTCACCATGAAAATAGTTTCTTGTTTCATGACTCTGAGGTTCTATTGGGCCAGAAGAAAAGAAAGAATACTCTCACAGAGGTATCTGAACTCCAGAGTGGAGCGTCTGAGACACCAGTTTAAAAAAAAAAAAAGAAAAAGAAAAGAAAAAGAAAAAGAAAGTCCCTGCATCACCTTCGCTTTGTTTTTTCATCTTACTCTTGGGGAAATTTCGGTAGATACTAGGAAAGAGAGAGAAAGGGGAAGAGGAATTGAAAGGTGAGAAATTTAAGAGAAAAGAATTGGAGAGAACACAAGGGACACAGGGGAGATGAAACCCAGCGGAAGTGTTTACTACACCTTATTTTTCAAACTGAATTCAATCACCCTGCTCCTTTCTCGGCCTGCTAGTGAACTGTAGCTTGAAGAGTACTGGAGGTTACTTGGGGCAGATAAAATCAAACTTTGGAGTGAAGCGGAGATAGTAGAATGACTGGCCTGGATCACCATAGGGGCAGCAGTCCCGCGGCCAGCAGCNAATGCAGCGCACACCAGGGAACTCTCCGTGTAACCTCCCTAGCCCTGATTCAGGGTATCCCCGCCCGACGCTTAAACTAAAGTAGATGGGAGGAAAGGGTGGCTTTTGTTCTTTGGAGATCCAGGGATCCAACAAGACTAAAAGGCAAAAGATTCATAGTTCCACCAAGCTGAGCCCCAGATTCTCCCGCTCACTGCAGACGTTTCTTCAAACTCCAGGACTGTACAGAAATCGAGATTTTTCTCTTGGGTGGGTCTGGCTTCAGGGGCACAACCAAACAAACTCTGCATTATGGATCTTTCCAACAACCTAGCTGGGTAGGTGAAGGACTCACTGGACTAGTTAGATAAAGGCCGGAGTGCAGATCCGGCGGCGGAGCAGGGTGCTTTCTCTATACAAACCGGAGAAAGAGGGCAGGTCGTGATTCCCTCTTAAGCCGTTCCTTTAAGGGACTTAAAACCTGGCTGCTCTAGATGAACCCCAGGTAAAAGTGGATCGTCTGTCTCTCCAGAATCTCCCGAACCCAGACCTGCTTCCCCAGCGCGCTCCCTGCCAATTTCCTGGGAGTTCCTGCACTAACCGAGAAAGTCAGTGCTTTTGTCAGCCGCGCATAACAATTACTAAGAAAATATTGTGACGATGTTGTAGGGCGTAAGGGGATATGAAGGAGTGGAGTGGGGGAGTTAGTTTGGACAGCAATTTGCAAAGGAATATTAAGTTTGATTCCCCGGGTCACCGCAGGGGTAAAAGGGTTGGCGGAGCACTACACAGTTGTTCCTCTAGGTGGCGGACTTTAGTACCAAACAACCACTAGGCTAAGGGTTGACTTCAAATAGGATTAAGCTTCTTGGTGGTTAAAAATAATAGTAGTAATAATATATTGGTGTGGGGCTGTTTTTCCCCTTTGGGGTATTTATTTATTGCAGGGAAAAGTCATTGATTTTCCTAAGCAAACTGTGTTTCTCCTTCGCTTGGTGGAAAATAAAAAACTGTTTGAATAAATAAGTTATTTCTGAACATTTTGTTGTCAAAGTGTTAAATGTTCCCGTCATTTTTATTCAAACACTAACATGATTACAGCCAATTATATATTCACCAGTGTTCTTTATTTTAGAGTAATTGTACTTGTCACTAATAAAACAGAGGCATAATGGATCGCTACTGTTCTGGATTTTCAAGCAATTTTGTGTAATTTGATTGAATTATACATCTTATCTGCTACTTTTTTATTTTTATATTTGGAGATCCTATTTTCTTGAAAATTGCAGTTCTATGCTTGTTTTACTGCTTTTCCGGTAACGTACATTTCGGTAATGCCGAGAAATAGAAAGAATCTCTTTGAAATGTCGGAAATCAGTTGGCTACACACACACACACACACACACACACACACACACACACCTATTTCAGCAACGGGAAGACTTGAACTCTAAGTATCAAGGGAGTCCGGGCAGTGGCTGTGGTTCCCTGACAAGTTGAATGCCAAGGAAACACCCCATTTGCCCCAAGGTAGTCACCTCTCTGCCTGATGGAGTCTTTGGGGCTTTATCTCTTTCTGGTAATGATACTGTTGGCTGTCTGGGGCTTCAAACATGCCGAGGCAAGCCGACCAAGGATTCTGCTCATATGCAGTATGTATCAAGGGGATGGGATATATAAGACACAGCTGAAAGATAAACTGTATACACCACGGTAATTACACAACCCTCAAGTGTCCTCCACCTCTCCACAAATACAACCAGTATGTATTTGGGCTTTTCTTTGGGCTTCAGAGATACTTAAAGGGCTAGCATCAATTTACACCCCGCTTTAAATCATTACATTTAAAAAAAATGGGTGAAACATTCCCATCTACTCAAGAGTCCCTATATTGGAATAAATTAAGCAACGAACCTGACAGCAACTGGGCAGGGCTGTAATCTCATAGGGCCATCTCCGAAACTGTAGGAGCAGAGAATATGCAGCTCTCTTCCCAGGAAATCTTTTCAGCTTCTAGGACACGACTCAAACGCCCCGCTAGGAGCTGCCGCTGTGGTGAGATGGAGCCAAAGGCTCTGACAAGTGGCTTGTGTATGACCCAATATTTATCAATAACAACAACAACAAAATCAAGTGAAACCAATGCTTGGGAGTTTGAACTGCCTACGAAGCTCTGGCTGATACACACGGGCGGGCGAATAAAGTCTCTGGAGACCAGTTGGCTCCATTTGTCTACCCTGGGGAGCAATCCCAGGGCAAAATCCAGTGCTAATTGATCTCAACCAGCCGCAAGATCAGCTGTAAATGTTCGAAGGGACAAAGAAAGAGCAGTGTGCTCTAAAGATACTCTGTGCACTTTTTTCAAGCAAATAGGGGCGTGTAATCAATAGCATGTAGATAAATATAAATAGAGAAAAAGAATTACTTTAATTAATTAGGAAATAATTTTTCGTGCACAATTCCAGACCTCCTCACGCAATACGCAGATTCTCTCACTCACGAGTTATTTTGTGATCTGGACCTAAAACTCCCACTATGAAAACCTTCAGGCCCAGTTTTGTGATGGGAAACAGTTAGCAGCGTATACTTAGCTTAATTGGGGGCCTTTCTCTCCTCTTTGGGGGTGTTTATACTAAGGCCAAAGGGTGGTTTGCTTGGGCAGAAATCCGTGCAAGCAGAGGGCCTCGCCCAGCAGGCGGCCGGGAAGCCTTAAGCCGAGAAAGCGCGGGGGTGAACCTCTCTACCAGCGCTCGGAGACCACGCGGCCGCCATCAGCGAGCCGTACCGCCTGCTCTGGCAAGAGCTGGACTCCTCTGAGTTTCCATTTGCTAGTTGTCTTTTCTTTCTTATCTAACAAGTTCACGCTCTAGGAGAAAAGAAAATAAATGGAAAGAAAGAAGGAAGGAGAAAGGAGGAAAGGGGGAGGGAGAAGTGAAAGTAGGGAGGAAGAGAGAGAAGGCAGAAAGAATAAAAGACAGAGACAACGAGTCTCTTTGCTGTGACGGTTTCCTCACAAGCTCAGAGCCAAACTTGCCCAACTGAGCTTTCATCCCAAACAGGGCTTTCTCTTTCCTAGTCTTAGGACAAACCCAGAAGGGGGATACCGAATTTGGCTAAATAGATCCACTCGGGATTATTCAATATAAAAACGTCCCACCGCCTTTGCTATCAGTTCTGAAAAGGAATTGGGCTCTTTCAGTTCTCATTTGGTGACGGTAGCGGCTTGCTCCTGTGTCCTGCTGCATCTAGCTTACTCTGTCGGATGTCTCCTTCCTGCGTGTGGCTTCTTGGGAAGATCCGGAGAGAAGTGTTGTGTAACTGCTCTCCCCCACAGGGTTCAATACTCCTTAGCTGTTATTGAATATTCGAATTAACTTCAGCACCACGCACCGGTATTTCAGCTCAGAGTTGTGCACTGTATCAATACAAGCTCACAACCTTTAACTGGTTTCCTCCCCGCGCCACCCC
>LOEQ01006184.1:56920-71403 GCA_001685075.1 Bramus lutescens | reverse complement strand
CGTGGACCGTCTGGTCAACGGGGAGATCCCGTATGCCACACACCACCTCACGGCCGCTGCGCTCGCCGCCTCCGTGCCCTGCGGCCTGTCGGTGCCCTGCTCTGGGACCTACTCTCTCAACCCCTGCTCCGTCAACCTGCTCGCGGGCCAGACAAGTTACTTTTTCCCCCACGTCCCGCACCCGTCAATGACTTCGCAGACCAGCACGTCCATGAGCGCCCGGGCCGCGTCCTCCTCTACGTCGCCTCAGGCCCCCTCGACCCTGCCCTGTGAGTCCTTAAGACCCTCTTTGCCAAGTTTTACGACAGGACTGTCCGGGGGACTGTCTGATTATTTCACACATCAAAATCAGGGGTCTTCTTCCAACCCTTTAATACATTAACATCCCGGGGACCAGACTGTAAGTGAACGTTTTACACACATTTGCATTGTAAATGATAATTAAAAAAATAAGTCCAGGTATTTTTTATTAAGCCCTCCCCCCATTTCTGTACGTTTGTTCAGTCTCTAGGATTGTTTACTATTCTAACAAGGTGTGGAGTGTCAGCGAGGTGCAATGTGGGAGAATACATTGTAGAATATAAGGTTTGGACGTCAAATTATAGTAGAATGTGTATCTAAATAGTGACTGCTTTGCCATTTCATTCAAACCTGACAAGCCTATCTCAATGGGCTGCCAGATTTCCATGTGTGCAGTATTATAAGTTATCATGGAGCTATCTGGTGGACGCAGGCCTTGAGAACAACCTAAATTATGGAGAGAGTTTAAAAATGTTACACTGTAATTTGTATTTAAGAATTTGTAGTAAAGGTGCCCAAGAAATTATATTGGCCATTTATTGTTTTGTCCTTTTCTTTATAGAACTGTTTTTACCTTTTGTTTACTTTTAGACCAAAGATTGGATTCTAGCAAATGCACTTGGTATACTAAGTATTAAAACAAACAAACAAACAAGCGAAAAAGGAAAGTTGTTTAGTTGGCAACACTGCCCATTCAATTGAATCGGAAGGGGACAAATTTAAGGATTGCCTTCAGTTCGTGTTGTGTATATTTCGATGTATGTGGTCACTAACAGGTCACTTTTATTTTTTCTAAATGTAGTGAAATGTTAATGCCTATTGTACTTATAGGTAAACCTTGCAAATATGTAACCTGTGTTGCGCAAATGCCGCATCAATTTGAGTGATTGTTAATGTTGTCTTAAAATTTCTTGATTGTGATACTGTGGTCATATGCCCGTGTTTGTCACTTACAAAAATGTTTACTATGAACACACAGAAATAAAAAATAGGCTAAATTCATATATATCTTGATATTTTTGTCTCTTTTATTAAGTAGAGCTAATTTGCAAAGATACCATTCGATTTATAGAGAATTCGAAGGCTTTTTTTTGTAGCCAACTTGGAGTTTAAAACGCTCCTTTAATTTCAACTAAGACAAAAACTGAGAATAGTATCTTTTTTACTTTGTGAACAAATTTTGCCGGGAGCAGGCTACTTTATAAATACTAGCTTTAGATGAAACATAGGTTTTTAGGCTGATATCTTTGTTTTTGTAGATATACAGCAAAAAGATATTCAATTTTATGTGCATAGCCGTTTATTCTGTGCTTATATTAAATTCAGTTGATAGAATACCCTTTATATATATATTTATATATATAGTTGCAGGTATCTTGTTTATAGAACTTGGCAAATTATAAATAAACATGTGTATATACTTAGTTCAAAGTGAATAATGAACACATTATATATGTGTGTATATACATATGTATATATGCATATATATCCCTTCAGTTCAGGTACAATTTCCACTATGAATGCTGCGAACATTTTTGTTTAAATATTTGTATTTTTCCTTTCTCAGTCAGCATTTATTTTTGTGGCTGTTAACCCACACTGAACGAATTCTAATAAAGATGTTCTGAGTTGCAATGTAGAGCTTGCTGCAGTGATCACCTGTTGTAACGACTCACAGACAAATGTTGAGATTTAAATTTTAATTACAACAGTTTAAACTTCTAGTTATTCAGAGTAAGACCCCTACCTTCCCTCTCCAATTTTACAACATAGAGGTGTTTGTTTGATTCTCTTTTCAATATATGTGTGTGATTTAATTTACAGATGTGTTTCTTTTGCTTACATTGAATCATTTTTTGCTTTAGACGCAACATGCATATATATGAGATATAATGCATGTGTGTGTATATATATACATATATGAGAAACAAAATGAAAACTTTTTCAGATTGTTTCCGACAGCCCACTTGCTATATTTCCAGAAAATAATTAGAGAACCTGAGTTAAAGGTTTAGTAATTAATTGGATCCTGTGTGATTCTGTGGAAGACAAGTTGTTCATTTGTTACATTTGTATAGTCTGAAATGTGTTCTGCAGTAATGCAATAAGCTGGCTACTTCTTACAATGGGCCCAGTGAAAAATAATCTGTCCCTAAGATGTTATCAGCGAACACTTAGAGACTTGCTCAGGGAAGTGTGTGTGGGGGACTAGCGAAGAAGCAACTTGATTTGAAATTCAGAATAACTGGTGTTGGGAAATGGGGGTGGCTGGATTGTGAATGGAAAGAGAAAAACGGGGAGAGGGGAGCAAGGGGGAGGAGAAGGGGAGAGATCCCAGGAAATTTTGAAATGCTGGAATCAAATGTAAAAGAGAGGGATAGACAAAAAAATAGACCGAGATGGCTAGTTTGATTGTCTCCTTCAGGGAAATGAGATTCGTTAATGAGAGAATAGATTAACTATAGATAGAAGTTTCCTGAGATCTAACAGTTGATTATAGCGAACCATAAACTAAAGAACCCCAAATTACTGTTTTAAAGAAGTAGAAGGCCAGTGTGGGCTTAGGGAAAGGAAAGATTCATTGCACAGTTGGGAAGCAAACTGGCTCAGAGAAAGGCCTGCATTTAGGCTGGGGTGAAAGAGCAGGATTTATTGCTTGCTTCTTCTGCTATGGGGTTTGTTTATGGCATGGGTATATACTACCACAGGGGAAAGACAGGATTGCAAAAGTTGAACAGAAAACTGAATTCACACAGTAGAGCTAAAAGATAGAGATAAGAAGAAACATTTTTATGTGTACTTTCCCTCTGGCCAAAGGAAATTCATTCTTATCTGTGATTTTATGAAATGTTTATTTAGAAGATAGATAATTTCAGTGGCAACATTTTGTGCTTCAGGTCCACAGTGAAGGTGACGTTTTGTGTCCATAAACCTAGGTATTGGAGCAGAAGTGTGCTTTAGCACATGTCTGATTTACAAATGTAGTGATGCGATTGGAAGTTTGTGTGTTAGGCTTCCTAGACGTGAGGAAGAATATATAAAAAGAGAAGTTGGTAAGGCTTTCTGAAGCCCAATGTGAGAACATTTCTTATTTCATTTATCTTGATCTAGCCTACTCTCCACCTTGATATCCTCTTTGAAAAATAACAATCAGGTATGGCATTGGTAAATTTAATTTTTTAAAACTTTATTTCATGTGCATTGGTATAATGATGCCAGATTCTCTGGAACTGGAGTTACAGACAGCTGAGAGCTGCCATGTGGGTGCTGGGTATTGAACCCGGGTCCTCTGGAAGAGCAGTCAGTGCTCTTAACCACTGAGCCATCTCGCAAGCCCGGTAAATTTAATTTTGCTTCAGACTGGTGGATACAATGTTTTACTGTGTGCTGTCACCAACTTTTATGGGTTACAGTTAGTTCATTCCAGATCAACACTTCAAAACTTTTTGAAGATTATTTTCTTTCAAACTTATAATTGCTTAAAATGAAAGGGAGGCTGCCCTTTTTTAAATTTTGGAAAAGAAAATGATCCCAATTTAATAATTTGAAATGCAAATGATAATAGTGCAGGTTGAGTATTTTACTTTAATTGACATAATTGAAAGTTAGCACGATTGTTAACACATAAACAGAGGAATGATATAAAATGGAGCAGTGAGGGAGTTTCTTCATCTAGTTGCAAAATTGGAAATCAAGTAAATCTGAAACTGTTCAACGTGAGTGTGCTTTATAGTCAAAGTACTCTTCCAGTGGTCTGTATGACTGGAATCACAGGAAGGGCAGAGAGGAAGAAAAAAATCTGTCTTGAAGTGTATTTATTAAAATATGTATGCGAGTTGGCACATATTTTATCCCAATAGATGGGTAAATCAAATACATTAGAATTCTATATAAAATATGATTTTTACGACGTGGATTTTCTACTCTCTCACTGAAAAATTTGCATGCATTGAAATAACTTCAATTTCAATACGCTCATTTTGTGAACAGCTAATGTAGTTGGTTGTTTTTAGATAAAGCCTGCTGGAAAATTAGGTTAACAAAGGGTGAAGGTGAAGAGCATTGAAGGTTTCAGTGCTGGTTGAGACGGGCTGCTGAGGTTGTGTAACCGTGCCTGGAGGGCGGGGTTCCTGTACATTTCTTCTTCAGCGGATAACCTGCCCCCAGCACCACTCCAGTTTCTGCCAGACTGATGGAAGTCTCCAAACGAAAATCTGCGCAGTCCTTCCAAGAAGCAGGGTAGGTGAAGACTGAATTTTACATTTCCCTTTCATTATGCTTCTCCTGAAGGCCGGATTCTGGAGTCACAAAAGGAAAGGGGCCCTCTAGATTCTGATCCACAAAACGTCCCCTTATTCTTCCTACCTGTAAGAGTTTAAAGGTGTTAGTGATCTTTCAGTTAGTTGAGAACTCCATTTTCAGTTTTCTTTTGCTTCCGATTTCCCGCTTTTCTCTCCACCCAATTGTCCTACCGTACCATTCCTTCAGGAGCTCCTCCCCCAACCACAAACAGTTAAAAATAGCCATCTTTGAGTCTTCAGCTCCTAAATTGACCCTTTTCCTCACTCCATCCCTAGGTTCTTGAAGACCTTGTCCTGGGAAGGTAGGCCCAGGGGTTCTGGGCTACTAATATATGTGACGTAGTGTTATGTTTTGTCTTCCTCCCTCCCGATTTGGTGCCCCCACCCCCAACCCAAGGTTCTGCTTGATGTTGTCGGAAAGCTGCCAAGGCAAAGGACTGGAGAACTGTGAACACTCTCGCCCGGGGATCGGTAAGTGAAAGTCCTCTCTGCCTCACCTGGTGGTGGTGGGCGATTAGTGTGTCCCACAGGCTGCTGTGGATGGACCCTTAGATCCAGACTCTTGTAAGCTTAAGTGTTACACTTTTTTTTTGAAATTGTTCTAGCGAGTGGATTCCCACAGTCATAGGTGGAAGCATGCATGATTTGTCCACGTGGGCAGAAATCATGGTGGATGCCTAAGTCAAAAGGATTTAGATATTTCGAAGGAGGAAGAAAGGATGGCAAATTTACATGGAATGGACAATGGGAGAATGTAACAGGTTCAGAAATAGAAGAGTAGTCGTTTAATGGAAATAGGAATTCTGAATTTCATGGCTGCTTCAGAGAATGAGGGAATTTACTATTCAAACCCTGGATAATTTACCCTCGGCAACAAGATGAAACTTTCTTTATAATCAAAAACCTCTCCTCCTCCTCCTTCCCCCCTCTCTCTCTGCGTGTATGTGTGTGTGTGTGTGTGTGTGTGTGTGTGTGATGCTGTCCTCGGTCTACTTTCACACTGCCATTGACGCGGGCTCTCTCACCAGCTCCTTGGCCTGGGTCAAGCCAGGGTCCCTGCAAGATTAAGAGGATCTGCTCCAGGTCGAGTTCAGCGCCGCCGGTTAAGGGAAGAAGCCTGCTTGGTCTCTTGGAAAAACTAGGGAAATGAGCACCGTTCTGGGCTTGACTTCGTCCCTGCTGGGAATACCTCAGTTCCCGGCTTTGGAAATCTCAGGCAAATAATTGATTTTTAATACACACTTAGGAGCCAGCGCTGTATGCTCCAGAGCCTGGCTGTCCCAGGGTGGCTGTGAGCGCGCCAATCTCTGGCTTCCTCCTCCCGAAACTCCCGAGAGGCCCGACTTGCGGTGTCGGGATGTCCTGCCCTGCATCTCCCTGCTCGGGCTGACTTTGGAGGGGGAGCCCGGGCTGGACTCTGAGCAGAGAGGCCGGAGTCGGCCGGCGTTGTGGTCTCGGGTTTGGGACGAAGAGCAGAGCGTGGAGCAATACAGCAGAGCTATCTGGGGCGCAGGCGGTTGGCTTCTGGGNGCCGCAACGCGAGGGCGCTCTAGCCCAGGACACGGTCGCCGCGTGGGGAACCGGCCTCCGGAACTGAGGCCGCGTGCGTTCCAAACCTTTCCCTTTCTTCTAGACTTCTTTGATAGCTCCACCTCTCCCTAGAAGTTGTCAGTCTTTGTTTCCTAGGTGCAGTTTCAAATCTCAGGACTCACCCGATAGTTGGTAAAACTGATTTTACAGTAGCCCTCTATCCTTTCTGTCTGGTTCCCCGTTTCTGCCCACTCCTCGGATGTTTTGGAAAGAGCCTCCGGATAGGAATTTCCTTTCCTGAACGAGAGGAGCAGCCTGGAGTTGGGGAGAGAAAGCGGGCTGGGGAACAGATTGCCGCAGAAGCACGGAGGTTTGCTAGGAATTAATCTTCCTTTCGGAAAAACTGGACAGAAAAGGTGAGGAGAGAGGGCGCTTCCACCTGCACCTCCCATCTCCCTCTTCCAACAGTCAGGCTTCCGGGTTAAGCCTCCACACCGCGACATCCTAGCCCTATAGCAAAACTTAAAATAGGCAGAAATCCCAACACTGAGATCTGAGGAATTACTTAAGATCATAACAAATAATTCAAAATTCTGTATGTGAAGCTGTCAGCAGAGATGTCCCACACCTTTCCCAAAGGCCCCCAGCATTTAACTGAATTTGGTATCGCGGAAAAGCCGCACAGGAGGAAAGAGCAAATACCTCTAGGCGAGATTTGTCGCTTCGGGTGGGTATGAAAGAGCCAGTTCAATAGCTACACGTTTGGATATTCATTTTCGGCTTGAGCTGAGTTTTCCTATATTGTAAGCATCCCGGAGTTGAAATAACCACCTTCTGTTTTCTTATTTCCTCTTCACCTCCTCTCATTCCTTCTCTCTTTGTGCGCCTTAAGGAGCATGGTATCTCCCCGCATAGGCGGATTTTGTTTGTTTGTTTGTTTTAATTCCTTTGATTGACTAGGAAGACTGGAAACTGTAATGGGGTTAGAGAGAATTGTGTCTCGGTGGGTTCTTTCATTTTCTCATGACTCTGAAATTTAATGACCTAATCATTGTTGTTTGAAGTTAAATTATCTGTTAAATTAGCCCTAAACAATAACTGATGATATTTTCCTTTTGGGTCCGGTTGCCCTGAATTCTTGGCCCTAGGTGGGTTTGACAGGAGTCAAGGAAAATTCTTGATATACACTATTGTAAAAACAGTCAGACTCAAGGCTGACTGTATGTGCAGCGATGTTAGGGATGAATTTTTTCCCCAAATAATTGGGCTTTATAAATTGGATTTTTTTTTTTAGAATTGGAGCTTGGAAAACCTAGACTCAAGCATGAATGTGAATGAGCATTTCTGTAGATGAAAAATACAAACACAATTCCCATTACTGTCCAGAGGTCAAGTCTGAAAGAGATCACACACCCTGGCGCCTAATAATGTCTCACAAAAGAAAAATTGACAGTAGGAAAACCTTCAACATTGTTTTAGATGTAAATTCTAGGAATCTAAAATATTTCTTTTTCTTTGAATCTGACATATGTTCATTTTACATTCGTGGTAAGAAACAGGCTTGAAATAGTGCAGATTTCCCCCTTTTTTTCTTCGATAAAGCTTATGTATGGTCAGGAGACAAGGCTTTCATGGCATATTGGGAGATCAACAGCTTTCTTGTATACTATAAGAGGTAGCTAAGGAATCATTAAACCCAATAGTATTCAAGCATTTGAGAAAACTTTGAAAATAAGAAGTACTATTGTGTTTGTCCTATTAAAATGTTCTGAATGAATAATTAGAGACCGAGATGAAGGTTGAGAAATTCAGAGCAAGAATACGGTGGTAATTTTATTATTTAATACTTTGATAATTTCTATAATTAATAATGTGATTTTAAAGGTTGGCAAAGCTTTCTTAGAAAAAAAGAGTATTCTGCCGACCTCATCAAAAATGTTCTGGGAACAATTAAGTAGAACCATATATAATTGATAGCCAGTATTGCTTGTTTCCTTATTATCTATATTTTTCAGAAAATAAATACTGTTAATTAAACATGGCAAACTCGATTGCAGCTTGGAAGACTAAAATCGATCGTTTCTGTATCAATAGTGTTATGTATTACTACATTGATTTGTGTTTATTTATGCAGAGGTTTCAGCTATTTGCTTCCATATTTCAGAGTGCCCTACTTTATTTTTATCACACATTGCTTTTAATGAAAGCGTTTATCATAGGAAGTGAAACACACACAGCTGGTTCATTTTAGGTACACCCTATAGATGCACTTAAACTCTGGGAGTGTGACCAGTTTATAAAATTGTTTATTCATACTTGCCTGTTAGGGAACCTCATGCTGTTTGAAAGCTTCCATTCCTTTCCTCATACATTGCATCGATGTGTTTCGATAAGGTAGATACATGGTTTCATGATCTTAGGTTTAATAGAGTGAAACTCCTAAATAAGATATAATTCTCAATTGGCATGACTGGATTAGCCTCATGAAAATAAACTAGACATGAGGTTTGGGCAGTGCTTTGTATGAAAAACCAAGGAGGAATCATTTACATGTAGATATTGGACACTTAGTGTAAACCAAGTGCAAGCTCTTATATATGGCAGGGGTCCTTATGCAGAAGAAATAATTATGCTTTCTTATATATTAAATAATTTTACACACATATCCTATTGGTGTGCATGTCTTATTACAGCTTTTGGAGATAGTCATGCCTCTTGCAATAATACAGCACGTGGATAGTAGGTACCAGGATTCATTGCAGAACAAAATGGAAAAGCCTGAGTCAATGTGTTCCTTCTAAGCACAAGGCAAGCATAGGGCTTGAGATACATCAGTCTTGGTCCTTTGCTGTCATTCCAAAAGATTGAAACCTTACTTGAAAATTGAAAAACAAAAACAAAAGTGGCCTACTTTGTTGAGTAGTATTTAGTATTTAATCTGAAAAAAATTCTCAGTATGGAGGACTAGTCCTTCCTCTTTAACAATTGGGACTACAGCTACCAAAAGGATCTTATTTTCTATTCATTCCTTCTACTGAATGCAAGGTACACAGAAAATAAATATATTGCATTTTTTTCCCTGAGGTCAAAGGGACCTGGGGAGGTGGAAAGGGAATCCCCCTTTTCTCAGTAGTTGTCCGTGGTCAGAAGAGGGGCCACAGTAACCCTAGGATCTAAAGTATGCAGAAGGTTGAAAAGGAAAAGGTGGCAGGGAGGTCTACCTTTATTTGTTTCTTTTTTTCCGTTTCCTTGTGAAGTCTTTGAAGCTAGGTAGTGATGTGGCCATGTTGTGGAACCAAGAGCTAGCATTCTAAGGCGGTTGAGATTCCTTGGTCGCTCTAAGCATTCCAAGGCGGTTGAGATTCCTTGGTATCTCGCTTTGAGCAGGACTTACCTGCCAAGACACTCACTCACCAACCCCTCCCCTAGCCTTTCACGCATGCACCAGCTAGTCCTCACGTGCGTGGTGTAGTGGACAGTGTTGACTTGAATTGCTCTCTGGATGCAAGCCTTTCCTGTGAATGAATCCGAAAACACTCGACAGGTCGTGAATAATCGTTTTAATGAGTGTGCAAAGTGTGCGACGGGGTGCACCGAGTTGTCGGGTTAAACAAACAACTTGTACTCTGACCAAATCGGATTGTTAAAGTGCAAAGTGATGTCAGTACCATTCCCACTGCCTTTCGGAAATCCACAGATCTGACACGCAGGAGTCCAATTTTCCCCATTAAAGAAAAATAACAATATTTTTAAACCGTGTGTGATCTTTAATATTATTAACAAGACCCAAACAAAACCTCATTGGAGACTCACACTCATTTCGAACTGAAAAAATAAAACAAACAAAAAGGAGATACAAGGAGATAAATAAGGACACATCAGGAATTCTGGTGGAGAACTTGTGCATCATGTTTCACATACCCTTGGTGATCACTAGTGTAGAAACTCTTCCTTCAGTTGCCTATGCCCAAATGACTGAGATGGGAGTTTATTCCCATCCTAAAACGGAGTCTGTACACTTGTGAGGGCTTTTCTGTTGGAAAATTAACTAATATGTAATGTGTGCGTGTTAACCACTGGGAAGGAGGGTCAATCCCACATCTCTGTTCAAGGGAAAGTAATTAAAGAATGCCAATGGGTCCTCTCTAAAACAACGACAAAGATTAGGTCTTCTCAGGAATCACACTCCAGTCAAAAGCAGTTTTGTTTCTCTGCTATTCTTGAAAAGACCCACTTAAAATCACCTTCATGGACTCCCTTGTTCCTCCTATCTTCTTTTGTAATTTGAAATATTAAATAAGAGAAGAAAGTAATCTTCAAGATATTTATGAAAAGCAGAATCTTTGGCACATTCCTTCTAAAAAGTTAGCAGAGGAGAGAAATGTATAAGATGTCTCTTTGCCTTGCCTGTACTTTAGATATATTCAGATATCATAGCTAATTTCTCTGTTCCATAACGTTGTAGGGAAATGAAGTTTGATATGTGTATTGGATTCAGTGTTATGCATTTCTTTATTGAAGATGGCAAGCATGTCGTAGCCCACTGTCTGTATAGTTATCAGTCCTTAACATCTCAATCAGTATAGAAAGATGAAATGTTAAGAATATAGTACTAAGAACACGTAAATACGGAAGCTCAGATTTGTTCACTTAACCCCTATGTTGTTAGACACATATCAACATGCCTGTTTTTCTGACCATCTATGTTTATTTATAACTAATAGCAACTGTGTGAAATAATTGACCCAAAACACAGAGCTGAGGTATTTGACAAAGTAAGCAATGCTTAGCAAAGTCACTATGCTTTAGTTGTCATAGTTACTAGTTTTTACACATATGTGTCAATTTGGCCTCACCTGTATAAAATAAAGATATTGAAATTCTAACCCCTTTATTAATTTTTCAAAAGATAAACAAGGGTTTGGTGACTTTGCTTAGTATGTAGTAAAGTTCTGTACCAGACTACCAATCCAGAATATCCTTTGGCTTTAAGTGAAATTTAAAAAAAAATTGACAATATTTGGACTGTAGTTATCTTTCTCTCTGTGCTGATTGACTGAAAGAATTTTAGGAGCCACTGAAAGAATGCACCCATTTTTATTTGGGTTGTACAAGCAGCAAAGCTGGAGGGTGCATCTGTTTTTATGTGTATATATGTGGTTAAAGAACTATACTATCAAAACATTAATTATATTTGAAAGAGCAGGAGCTTGTTGTAGAGAAAATAGCCATGCTAAACTCATGTTCTAGAGTATGCCTGAGAGGGATAAAGTTATCTCCTTGTCTCCTGTCTTTTCATAGAGACTCAAAGTAAGAGCAAAGAGATGCAAAAGGCTGATTCGGAGGGGAGAGATGGTCCTGGGTACAGAGGATAATTGTGAAAAATCTGAGGACTTGAGGATCACTCATGGGATTTTTGTTTTGCTCGAATTTATTTTTTAATCTTTACAAACAGATCAGGGCTGAATTTGGGGGAGAGTGGTTGGGTGACTAAAAAGTATCAGTCAGTTATCATATTCTTGATTCCCAAGCCCTACTTATTTCACAGCTGCAAAATTTAGTGCCCAAAATGTAGATTGTCTTCCTTCCAAATCCTACATTGGTATGAATCATCCCTGATCATTTATAGTTTTTGGCTTAATTGCTAGTTTTCAGCTTTAAATTACCAATAAACTAATTAATTTAACCAATCTTCCTAAACTTCTGGTGGATAATCTAATAGCTACAACAACAACAAAACAACAAAACCTGCATCAATAATGCTAAATAAACTATTAATAAGAACAATGTAAGTAACAGCCACAGAATTAACTTCAAAATAAGTTTAAGGCCTACAGGAAGAAAAGAGAACCTATTTTAGCCTGCAGTTTGAATTTCATGGCTGCAGTTGGATGGTCCTCCAATTTCATGTTTTACTGGTTAATTGAATGATTCATGTCCTGCTATACTCAGCTTTCTCAAGGAAGACTCCCTTTGTCTACTGCAGTAGACCCTTGCAAATGTCATCAAGCACTTTTGTATTCATCCTTCATCATGTCCTCCTGAGGACGTCATTCTTTAAGCAGGCAGCTCAGGAGGGAAATGAGAACAGAAGTAGACACTTGAAGGGTTCTTGAGTAGAGAGCTGGAGGACCTGCTGCCTAGATTGCTTCTGGTTAGTAGGCAAGTGGCCATGTTTTTTTNNNAAAGCCAAGGAAGTTGAGAATGGCAGGATTTTGAGTTTCCAATGAATCTAGGAACAGGCAGAATGTGCTAAGGGAGTAGATTTAGTGGTGGTAGTCTTCAGTGGTGGCCATCTAGCTAGGAAAACAAAGCCCCTTTCTTCAGGCACAAGAGATGTTTCTATGAGGTGTATCCGTGCTAGGTGAGCAAATGGTTAGTAGGTCCTGGGCCTAGATGGGAAGTAGGTCTCTACCTTTAATAGTCTACCATCTTCTCAGTCCACACTTGGCCCCAGTTTCACCCCCCACCAAAAGGGAAATGAAATAAAATGAAAAGAATGGAAGGGCATGGAGTTAGATTTGTTGCTTGTCAGGTGGGTGTTAGCCCTGAAGCAGGCAGTTTATAATTGCCTCCTTTTGTGGGGAAGATAGAGAAGCTGGTTAGGAAAGGAAGGGCAGTTGTGGGAGAGAAGAATAGAGACTAGGGAGTTGGTTTGTGGGGAATAAGGGGAGTGTAACCTTACTGCACTGACGGCCCTTGGAGATGTGTGAGAAAGCAGAACGTGGACTCTTGAAAAGGTCAAAATCAAAGACATAAATATCAGTAGCTGGTTTGTGCTCTGGAAACTTTTTTGGTGAGCTGTTTCCTTCAAACTCAAATTCAACCCAATCCACATCAGAAACATTAAGAGAAGGATGCAAGGTGTGTGTTGGGGGCGGGGAGGCAAAACTTCCATTGCTTCCGTTCTTTGTAATCTTTGCTGTTTATGGGAAGGAAGCTGAGCACTTTTTAAAATTTCTTTTTAGCCTTTTCCTTGTAATGGAAACACTTCCAGTTTGTGAGAACATTGTTTCATTAAAGATCAGCAAGGACAGAGAAGCTTCCAGAGACTATACTCACTAAAGTGGTGCTCACTTCTCACCCACCTTGGTAAGTTTGCAGTGGGAGGCAGCTCTAGTTCTAAGTAGGTATTGATCTGTACTTCTATGGCACCCCACCCCAGAATTTCTCCATGCTTGGAGTTTAATATCTCCCACTAAGTTTGCCCCAATTCTTCTGTAAATGTCCTCCCGCAAAACAAACTCATAACAAGAATATCCCATAATTTAACTTAATTATAACCAAAATAATGTTTTAAGGATGATACTCTGTCACCACGATGCTTGTTTGAATTGTTTGTTTTAATAAGAAACACACTACTGTTTGCTTCAGTAAGAAAATTAAGGGAAGTCAGCATCACTAGAAAACATGACTCACAATTCTGTTACATGCACTCCCTAAATATGGCTTGGGGGAAACTTATTTTCTCATACTTTGTATTTTCTTTTAAATGACTGAGACCTCTGGAACCATCACAGACATGAACAACCAAGGGAAGCTACATTTAGTGATCTTGTAGTGATGATATTTGATGTGAATAAAAATTGAGAGCAATGATTTCACAATGGTAACAGCTGTGCAATAAACTCTTGTGGCTCTAAAGTTTAAAAGCCCATTTCACTAAATTAATAATTTCTATAGCCTAATATTTGAATAAATCTTTAGCCAACAGAAATCATATATTTATGTGCTTATTCATGCACAACATATATGTCAAATCACTTGTATCAAAAATTGCTTATTCTACAAATCTAAAAGTCAAATAAATATTAGCATTGCTTTTCAGTACCAGTAATTGAGATTTACTTGAAATCTGCAGATACTGGAGAAAATCATTGAAGATGCCTCTTTATATTGTGAGCAAATATAGATTTTCTTTCCATATCAGGATATGAAGGAGTAAGGAATTAGAGTTGAGTTTTCTGGAAACTCTTTAAGCCAATACATACAAATTTCATCCATTAACCACAGTCTATTAAATTAAAGAAATGTATGTTTTCACAAGTAGAAGTAAGACCTTATCAAAAAGAATGGACTATTTCAAATGATGCTAACATTTTTTCTAACATAGAATTTTTCAAGGAAGATTGCGACCAGATCGCTTGAACTAGTAGCCAAAGGAAATATTGTGGGGGTTTAGTGGACTCATGGGCTGAATATTTGTGAAGAACACTGAGTAAGGTTGTGCAATTCTCCTTCACTCTTGAAGACGACTGATTCTCAGGGGCGTCTATATGCAAATATCTTAGTTACTGCTAATTAGAGTAGAATAGGAAAGATTTTTGTGACATGGGAGTATGTGGAAACATC
>LOEQ01006184.1:45050-56905 GCA_001685075.1 Bramus lutescens | reverse complement strand
TATCTATCTATCTATCTATCTATCTATCTATCTATCTATCTATCTATCCTCACATGTTTATTGTCTTTTACGCATATTTCTAAAACATACTTTCTATTAAGCTGTGACTTGCAGTCGTGGCTTCACAACCGGCTAGATTTCAGTGAAGTGTAGTTAGGTGTACCAGTGCAGTTAAAGACAAAAGGATGGCCAGGAAAACCCAACTTAGAACCCTATCAATGGAAGTCTCATTGGCAGACAGAGTAGGAAAAGGGTGGCTCCCAAAGTAGGGTAGTGGAAAACAGTAATTTTCTTTAGGTGAGTTTTGGAAAGATGCTAAGTGAAATACTGTTTAGGCGTTGGTATTAATCGTGCAGCTTACATACGAATGTGCCGGAAATCATGCTCTGTGCAAAGGAAAATGAAGGAATTTTATGCATATACTAATTCTCCCTCTTTGGCTGCTATTTTGGAGGAAAAGACTTCTTTTGCTGATGGTGGGACTTTTTTGTTCTGCACAGGAAATGTGTAAATGAACACATCCCCCCCCCTCCGTTTTTCCTTTCCATTTCCCTCCTCCACTCCCCCCTCCCTTTGTCAACAACCAGGGGTAAGTAGTTCGGGTAATCAGTTCAGCCTCTGATCAGGGACTGGTTTCCATTTCCAGGATGGGAGGGAGCAGGTCCATAGTCAGGCCCCTGGTTTAGGGTTCCTCTGGGTCATTAGGCCTTTGGGGATGAAAGTAAACTTTCTATGGCACGGAGGTAGAGGGTAAGAAGGGACGACTTTGTCTGGAATCCCTGCTTGCTTAAAAGATCTTACAAACAATGAGGTAGATATGTCCTAACCAACAGTATCAAGATGAAACCCTCCTCCCCAGGCCTTTGGGAACAAACAAGGACTGGTGAATTTTCATTATACTGCGGCTAGCAGTATAATTATAAGGTATATGTATGTGTGCACTTTATAATATGTATATATGTAAGTCTGCATGTATGTATTTTCTACTTCCATCTTTTACAAGCCAGTGTTCTGATGGTGCTTAATGTAGGGGCTCTTGAGATCTCCCTGGCGGACTCTGTGCTAACTTCTGAGCTGGGCTAGTGAAGGGTGTATGGAGACCGCGGGCAGGAGAGAGAGGATAGTGGAGAGGAAAAGGGGTGCTTCCTCCATCCCCTCCTACTCTGGGGCAGGCTTTTCAGAACTAAAAAGGTAGGGGTAGGGAGGGGCGAGGGAAGATGCCAACAGACTTAAGTTTCTCCGTTTGCCTTCTCTGGCCAAACAGAACACTGGAAGCAATCTTGTTCTTCCCTGTTGAGATTTAAAAGCGTCGTGCGGCTCGAGCCCGCGCGCTGTAGTGCCCTGTGCTGCTCCGGGAAGGAGAGCGCGGACTTCACTGCCCGGTCTGTCCTCTGCGCTTGCCTCTCCACCGCCGGGTGGTCTCCCAGGCCGGCTGGCGCTGGGCTGTCCCCGGTCCCTCGGGCCGGGACCAACCATCCTCCCNAAAAGCTGGAGGAGGCGGCTGGGGGCCAGCCCGCCGGGGCGCTCCGGGCCTGGAGACCTTCCGCCCTACTCCCTGTCGCCAGTCGCTCCCCACCTCCTCCGAGGTCCGCACTCAACACTCATCGAGCGCCTTCCCAGGCCTGGGGGGTCGCTCCCGGCTCCATCTCACGCCAATCACGTGGTTGAAGGATGGTTTGGACGCCGGGTGATCTTTCTCCTGGCTGGTGACGTCTTACTTAACCTTTCCTCTTATTTTCATTTCTATTTAAATGGCTTCATTTCTTAAATTTGGGAGCGGAAGGAGCTAAAGGCTGAAAGAAAAGGCCCAATGACAAGGAAATCATTTCTGGCATTTCAGAACTAACTTGCCCCCTTTCCCCCGCTGGCACAGATTCACATCAGCAGCTGAGTGAGGTTTGGACCTTTCCCTCCAGGGCCTTGACTGGAGTCTGCACTTAACAGTCCCGCGAAGTAAATGGCACTGTGGCTGGATAAGGGATGACTTTCTTAGGCTTGGAAGCCCTCGGATCAGCTGCCTTTTGGTACAGGGTATTTTTTTGTTGTTGTTGTTTCGGCTCGGCCGAAAGGCAGATAAACACGTATGTTTTGCATTGGTGTTACTTATACGGCTATGCACCCCCCCAGTTGGGGGGGGGTAAAGTTGTAGAAAATATTTTTGTGGTCTTATTCATACTTATGAAGCAAAATGCTGTGACTTTCAGAATGTAAAAATTAACCTTAAGGCTTTTCCTTTACATTTTATTGTCTTTTAAAAACAACTTTACTTCTTTAATAAGAGGTGAAGACCTTACAAAATGAAGTTAATCTCTTGTAGAAACTACAAGATTTCTTACATTCTCCTGATGCTGTATTATAATTGAACACGTTTTTAACTGATTAACTTCTTTGTGGTGTCTTCTGCAGCATTCAACAATTCTTATTCTTTACAACAACTTTTATTTTTTAACATGGTAAATAGACTTTGCAATCAAGCAAGCCGTTTTAGGCTTGTAAGACTGGATTTAGTGAGTCTCTGCATATTGAATACACAGTCTACTAAGTACCATTTGTGTAATCCATGGACTATTCCCTAGAGAATTTTATGTCCCACTCTCATTGATTGTAAAATAGTGAAATTATATAACTAGTGAGCTAATAACCATGAAACTAATTTGAAAGGTTATAATTGCTAATCAAATGTAAAGCATATTTATTAGCATCATTATTAAAAGGTGCCAGAGGGACTCAGATAAATCCTGTTCCTATCCTTTGGGAACTTACAGTCTAGTTGTTCATAAATAATGAAATGTAAATGGATAGAAACAGCTACTAAGCCATGTTCAGTGCCTGGCATATGGAAGACAGTTGGAAAATGATTCCCTCACGTTAGTCTGTAGTCATGCCATTCTTTTCACAGAAATACAATATCGTAAGTAAAGGAAAAAATTAATTAGGAAAACTTTCCTAATTTGTCTTTCATACACATGTGAAATTGGAAGCATACAAGCTGTTTGTGTGTGAGGGACAAAGATGTTAGTTATTAAATGGAGGTTATCAAAAATGCCCTATCAAAGACTGTTACAATACTGTTACAACGGATACATTTTCATAAAACTTCAGTAATTCTGTGTATGTGTGTGGGCATTTGCATGTAAATGCAGGCCTATGAGGAAGCCAGAGGCATCAGTCCCTCTGAAGATGGGATTACAGGCATCTATGAGCTAGCTGCAAACAACAAGGGTGCTGAGAATCAAACATGGGTTCTCTGGATGAGTATCCTTCGCTCTTAACTCCTGGGCCATCTCTTCTGCCCCTTACTACTTACTTTTAAATCATTCTCATTAAATACTGAATGCAGAGAAAATTTGAGAGTAAGAAAAGATTTTGCTGAAATTCTAGAACATGGTGTTTCTAGAAAAGGATTATCATTACAATAACCACCGAGTCCCTCACTCCAGTTTATGGAGTGGGAATGAAGCTCCAATGTTAGACTCCAGCATAAGCCATGAACACACAGAGAGCAGCAGAGCCCTAGAACCCCCTTGCACAGCCACTGGTTTTCATTTCCATTGGTGATGGAGATGGTAGGTACTGACGAGTGGTGATACATCCTGAGACATCGCCCTTACCAGGGAGGCTCACGGTGTGTTTTATAGTTAGCACTCTTGTCCATATTTATTGGAAGCGATTTTCACCTATGAACAAGTTCTCCTACTGCATCCACCTTCTCTAGTTATATTGCTTTCAGCTACAGAAAAATTTTAATTATAGCAGCTACTGGGGGCCACTATTGGCCTTGGAGGTAGATTTGTAGGATGCTATGAGGTTTAGTCCTCTGCCCCTCAAATTCTCCTACCCAACCTGTCAGTGGAACCTGGGTTATCCAATCTTCAGGCCTGGGGATATTTTGAACAGCTCCACCATGAGTCCTTGGGTCTAACTTTTTTTTATAATAACATTTTCAACTAAATATATTATTTTGAATCCTAAGAAAAATATATTTGAAGAAGGCAACATTTTTGACTTGCCCTGAGGCCTTAGAGGAGGGAAATCAGAAGGGTATTTGCTTGGGTTTTTTACTTTTTGTAGCAGCAGAGGTAGAAACCATCTTTAGGGACTTGTCATCTGAATGCTATTTGTTTAATTAATCAAATGTGTCTTTGGAGTTGCTTGGCAACTTATGGGAAGCTTTTTAAAAAGTTCACTTATTTGTTTAAAATCAGGGTAGGTTGCATATTATTAGCTACATTACAAAAATCAACAAAGAGTATGTACAGCAAAAATGGAAGATGATGCTTTAGCACATTTTCTGCACTCCGTGTCTGGCAATTCAAACACTCAATTGTCTGATAGATTGGCATCAAGTATCCCATAAACATTATTTGTGTATGGAGTTTCGGTGTAATGTTGAGGATATTAAAAAAAAACCAAAGGGAAAAAATCAAACAGCTTTGTCATAAAATGTTTGTCTATCTTAACCTTTCTTCCTCAGAAATCATATCCGCCAAGTGTTTTTGTCAGACACTAATTACACTCTTTCTGAGAAGAGTTTCTCCGACACCGTTCAGTGCCCACACTCTAATTTAACCACATTGCATCTACCTACACTGTATCTCTTCCACATTGCCAGGGCTCGTTAGCAGCTTTAAAAGCCAGTCTCGGACATTATCACTGTTTGTAATCAAAATGAAAATACCGCCAGTGGTACTTTATTTCTAAAATTTAACGGGCCATTTAAAAAATTTTTATTTAGTGATTAATGAAACCCGAACTTTCAAGCATGGAACGTTGAGGACTGGAGAGATATGTCTGAAAGTCTTGAATCACCTTTTCTAAAAGTTATTTTTGTAAATTGCTGTAGCGGTGGCTCATCAGTCACTTTGAAAGGAAGTGATCCTTGATTAACAGTTGGCTGATACTGTGCTCCACAGATGTGTACCAGGAGGACAGGTGCGGCCTATAAAACAAGACAGGTAACGTTTAGGGTCTAAGCTATTTTCTTTGCATATTGAAAAATGAAAAAGAACTGGGATGCATCTTCATCTTTGTTTATTAATCCGTGTATTTATTACAGAAAAACAAACCAAATGCTTCACGGAAATAATGATCTATAAATGCAGCATTTTGAGTAACTTCAAGAAAGACAATAAGTTTGGTGGGTACTTCAGTTTCCTCTTTGATTTTCTGGTTTTAGAAACCCACAGTCATAATTTCAGTTACATAACTGAAATAGAATCATGTTATAATACTTTGTTAGGACTTAGAGGTCAAATCCTTTCTCTCAGAATTTGACTACATAGGGCTCATAGATGATCTTTGAAATGAACACTTCTTACAATATTATAGTCAAGCTTGAGATTATTTCTGGAAGTTTATTGTTATTTTATGAGTTCTATGAAACTATTAATGGTTTATTGTTTGCCTTTCTATTCAGAAACTACTAAATTTTGGCGTTTTTTTTTAAACCCACTAATTGTCTTAATGTGCATCACTTGGACTGGCATTCCAATCTGTAGGTAGTAGTGGATGTGCAAATAAGTTTTTTACTTCTCGACTTTCCCTCAATTTTCTACCAGATAGTAATTACCTCTCACTTAGAATATTTCTTAAGATTTTTTTTGGAATATTTTTTTTTCATTTCTCATTTCTTCTGATTTCTCTCTATTAATATGATTCAGTTTGTTTCTAATGATCACAAATAGTGGGGGGTAGTCATATAATACCATATGCCAGCAGATGAGTTTTGTTTGCTATCACTCAATCATTTACAGTAGAACAGTTAAATTTTTAGGACCTGTAACACATCTCCCCAAGAATCATTCTCTTATTCTTTGTTTATGGTACTTTGCTATATTATGTTTGACAAATACTGTTCCATTCATAGAAATCATTTAATTGATAAGAAATGAGGAAAATCCATTAAAACATGCAAAAATAAATAAAACCCCAGAACAAATATGGCCAACCCCTTGTATGTAATTAAACATAAGAAAACTTAACCCTTATATCTAATGTTTCTAATGTTTGTTAAATCATAATGTAACAACAAAGTTTCATGAGAAGTAAATATGTTCCATTACTATACTTTAAAAATAATTTTTGTTTATGTAACCTTGTTTTTATTAACACCTTTGCCTTTTCTGTACTGATTGTGTATTCTCTTGTTCTTCTTATGCTATTATTTTCAGAGCTTGGAACAAGGAAGGTGGGCATGATCATTTGCTTCACATCAGAGGGTGTTGAACTGCCAGTGTGCTGACATCAAGCAGAAATTTCCAAGTTTAAAGCAACACTCCCTGGACTCATGACGTCTCCCTGGAGAAAGCTACTTCATTATTCTTCAGACAAAAAAAAAATTGATTCCCTTCAGTATCCTCCAGTTTCATTATGACTAGATAGAACTTTATGTTCATTCAGATCGCTCCCATGCCTGAATTCTCGGTCATCTTCCTGTCTTCTAGTTCCATAAATAAATGTATAATAATAATAAATAAATAAAGTTGTTCTGGTCTCAGTGAATCAATTGAGGTTCGGCTAAATCAATCCAGTCCTGGAGAACTGCAGTGGGTGAACTCACCTGATTATATTTAGTGCCTCCTGACAATGCCAGTTTCGTGTGTGGGCCAATGCTCCTCTTGGCGTTTGCCTAGTTGGAAAAGAGAATAGAGGTGCAGTAGTGCTGGGCTTTGCTCTTGCGGCTCACCCACCTGAAGACATAGCTCTTTCATTCATGGGAGCACAGGGCTCAGCACCATCTTTTCCTTATGCTGCTTGTGAGCTTATATATTTTCTGGGTGTCTTTTCTCTCCAAACTAACAGCTCTTGCTTGGGATAGGGCTTAGTGCAGTTATGAAATAACTCCTTTCGTAGGAGGGATTTGTAGAGCTTTATTCCAGCAATCAAGATGTACGTGATTAAATGATTGACCAGGGCTGGGGGTGTAGGGTAGCACTAGATTGTGTCCCTAAAGTGGATAAGGCCCTAGGTTCAGGCCTCACTACCTATGTTAAACTAAAGGGTACACTGTTTCTATCCTAAGTGAGAGGAAGCAGTTGCCATTACTTATCTTTATTTCTCACAAACACGTGAGATGTTTTAGTGTACTTTACATTACCCTGAAATTAGTTTTTAAAATTTTGAGACTCAATGTATATATTTATGGCTGGCCTGGAACTCACTAAATAGTCACAGAGATCTATGAGTCTCTGCCTCTCCGGTGCTGGAATTAAAGGCATGTAGCACCATACCTGGTGATTTTTTTTCAGTTCTTACAGCTTTATACAGAGAGATATTAGCAAGAAATCTAAATAAAAACACATAAGATGAGACTTTTTTTTGATTCCTGAAATTCAGTGTCAACACAAAAGAGACTGGCACAAACATACAAAGAAATCTTTGGATAACAGATTAATTCTTCAGCTACAAGATTTGAGTTAAGTTAATTGGAGGCATTAGCATACCCACTGAGGAAATAGTAGCCACAGAAATAAATGAAAATCGGAAGCCACATAGAAAACCTATTCGAGAATGGCTCAAAGATGGAGGAGGGTATTCATATTTGTTGACTTAAATTTGCTGCTAATATCCACTAAAATCATAAATGATAAATATATTCAGAACCCATATCTTCCAAGCAATATTCTTTGTTTCAATATAGTTCCACTGAGAAAATGCTTTAACCACAGAAATTAATACAGTGTTAGCTACCATGAAGCGAGTAATGTTCCCTGCTTCCAGCAAAGTTTCTTCATTGAAGTTGTTTGTCATAAATGAACAATTTCATTTCAAGTCAAAACATTTATTGACTATAGTAAAATATTTTTTACTATGTATCTATATTAGAGGGGGGCAATGGGTAACATTTTGGTATATCAATAGAAGTCACTAAAATTTCCAGTGTTACAAACTGTTTCAGAATTGTGTCTGTCGGGTCCAGCCACTCTGTCCACTTTTGATAGAAAACATTCATAACCACATGCTTCTATGCATGAAGAAGAGTACTTGAAGTAAATTAGCAGTGCAAAAATAATAATTTGATAAGACCAAATATTGCCTGTTATGCAATATTGTGCATTTAAAATATGGCCGTAAGGGGAAGGTCGTTTAAATGCTGGATTTGCTGCTTAGTAGCTTACTAACTGTGAGACCACCTTAGCAAGTATCCACACCGACGTCATCTCTAAATGAGAATATTATATTAAAATTAGCATATAGGAAATCAAATTATGCAAATTGCGCAAACTGCCTATCAGTATGCATATTGCAGTGTATGTAGGATGTACAAGTTAAACTAACAATGAGACATTGTTTCACCTCAGTTAAACAGTCTTCTATTAAAAAGAGTAACATAAAATTCTAATAAGGAGTCAGAGAAAGGAGAACTGCAGGCTGTTGGTGAAAATGAAAGCCAGTATGGCAAGGGGATTGCAGGGGGAAATAGTCATAGAGCTGTCATATCATCCCCAAATCTTATTCCTGGTGTATAGCTAAAGGAGCTGAGGTCAGTGGTGAGTTAAAGAAGTGTCTGCACCCACATGCTCATGGCAACATTGTCTATAGCACCAAGGATGTGGTACCAGACTAAGAATTCATTGGTCAAAGAGTGGATAAGATAGATAACTAGACTATTTGGCAGGGGCTGGGAAGAGTGTGGAAAGGAAATGGGAAGAGGATATGTTCATGGAGACTATTGGACTGGAGAACAACCTCTAATATTCTATAACACCAAAGTGTAACCATGGTTGATATTAATTAATTGATCAAATGCTTTGAAACACCTAGTATAAGGGTTTGGGATGTTATTCAAAGAAACAAATGGCAGCGGTGGAAGTGATGGATATGTCAATTGCTGTGATCTGATTACCACACGTTATATGTGTATAGTAACGTCATACAGTGTATAATGAACTATAAGCTGAACAGCTGTAAGTCAAAAAAAGCCACAAAATAAATGAGTGGAAAAAATAGTTTAAGCACTTAAATAAAGACAGAGTCACAAAAATATACTAGAAATTCAGGATATGATTGCAGATGCAAGACATTAGTAGGTAACAACTGAATATTTCAGACAATATAGTTTCTAGAAATTCCTACCTGATGTTTCCATTCCATTCAATAACCTCCTTTGCTTTATTTTGAAATTCAAGGCAATTTCATCTCTTGTATCATTGTTATTCATAATACTGGTGAAATAAATTAATGAATAAGTGTTTTTATGTATTTCCCTACAACTTTACATGTTTACTTTGATCAGAACTAATGGAGTGTGGGAATAGGTCTTTATTTATCCCTCTTCAGTCCTTTAGGGACCTAGAAATGGCTCTACCATCTTGAGGACCATGAAAATATTTACAATCAACACTGGATAATGTATAGAATGCATTCTCAGAATTCTTTGAAATAATTATTTAACTCCATAAGTCTTCATCAGTGAAGTTCACTTTGTCAAATGTAACTGTTGGGAAGGCATCACTATGCTATTTAGCCATATATTTAAGAGGGAAAATAGATGCCTAGTATTTCTGTTGTGCCAGTCAATTGAAGGTGGCCACTAACTAAATGCATTTTAATAGTCTGCTTTATTTTATAATCAGTTAGCTAAAATCATACCAAATACTAAGCTAAAGAATTAATCTTTCTTAGAAAGCACTTGCCTATAGGGATTGTAGTCTAGAAAGGCTTCCTATCTCTTTGGTAAGTTCTTGTTCCATACAAATCCTCCTGAAAACATTTCCTGAAGCCTTTAAGTCATTTCAACTTAAAACTTATATATGTAGAAGAGATTATATCCTCAAATAAGCTTTTCCCCTGCTTTTATCGTCTCATGTCATTACCCCAATGTTCTTTTATTCTAGTCATTATTGAGAATGCACCTTCAGATTTAGCATGGAGACTAAATGTAAAACAAGTAAATAGCCAATTTTCTTGTTGGGATGAACTGTAAAAGTCAATGCTTTTAAGATATTTTTTCTTCATGCTTAGCTACTATTTCTAAGTGACTGAAAAACTCAAAAAGAAGTGGATTGACAACTACAGATTTGAGATTTTTTATGAGAAATTGTTGTGATGATAAACTTTACATACAGTGTAAGCTTTGCTATGATATTCCAAAATATGATTAAAAAAACAGGTTCCACTTTCCTGGTGAGAGAGTTGATAGCATTAAAACCCGCTGAACAATATATTTGAAGGTTCTATCCAAATTAAAAACTTCTCTTAAAGTTTCCATGACAGGGTTTGTTCACCATGGTCAAGCACACAGAGTCAAATATTTTGCTTATTGTATTCTTTACAGAACAAATTGCATGTGATGCTCACACCATGTATTTTAGTAATACCTCTGTTCCAGAGACTGACTGCATTTACTCAGCTTCTCTCCACTCAGTGTATTTCAATTATGCTGATATTATTTTGTGAGAACTAATTATTATACTTACAGTCTTCTCATATGAATATGTGAAAATGAATTATCTTTTACGTTTTGTATCTCATTTTATGAATTATCCTTTTTAGTTTACCTTAATTTTTTAAACAAATGTTCCCTTGGTGATTTTTTTTTTCATCGTTGTGTAGCCAAAATCAGGGAAAGGGGAAGGTAACCAGCTGGTGCAGGGAGGGTCACAACATTCCACTTTTATACAAAGCTAAAAAGCAAGCAGAATCACTATTTTGCCTGGAATGTTACAACATGGGATTGAGGATAGGTGGGGAGGGATAAATGGGGAATCGGGTTGACCTAAAAATATGACCCCTTCCCAACTAGATGCCTGCGATGGAAGACTTTGTCTGCTTAAACCAAGAGGAATCAGAAGATCAAAAAAAGTTTGGGAAAAAACAGAACTATCATGGATGGAGGGAGCAGGGCCATCCATGGTGTTGTTGTTGTTGTTGTGATGGCGGTGGTGGTGATGATGGTATTCGACAATTCCAGTTACGGGGCTGCCCATTCCTTGCTGGGATCCCTCCAGTCGCTTCTACATTTGTCAGGAAATTGATGATCTTCAACACTCAAGAGCCTGTCTGGTAACTGTTAGATGCTCCAGGTAGGGATTAGAGGCAGCTACTTAGAGTCTTGTCATTCAGGCAAGACGACAGAGGGACTGTTGAGTTTTCCTTTCGGAATGCAGTAGTCCTTGGTCTCCTCATAGCAGGTTGCTTTTACTTCATGTTTGATGCATACCTACTTCTTTTTGATGAAATTATTGGAGCTGGTATAGATCATTTTGTTCTTAAAGGATTCATTGCCAGGACCCTTAAGGGTGAATACTGGCTCCTCCTATTCTTCTGCTGGGTCTCAGCAGGTTACATCAGAGCCATAGTTCTTATCTGGCTGCATCTTGACAATGATAGGTAGCAGCCATCAATTTGCTCAACATCGCCTATTAGGGTCTCATTGCCCTCCTTCAGGATGGTGTTTCTGTCCTCACTCAGGCAGACAGGCACTGCCTTCTCAAGTTCTTCACTTCCTCTGGAGCTGACAACTTGCTTACTTTCCTGCTATTGAACACCTTGATGACATCATCAGAGACAGTCATACACGAAGCCATGTTTCAGAGGAGAAAAGGAGACTAGGAGACCCACAGAAGAACTGACTGAATTGATCGTCTACCTATGCTTACTCAAATGAAATATTTCTGATAGTCACTATTCTTAAGTCTCTATTTAGTTATGAGGTAAAGGTAAAGGCTGATTTTTTTGGGGGGGTTCTCTTTTTTATTAAAAATTTCTTTTTTATTTAAAATTTCTTTTTTATTAAAAATTTCCACCTCCTCCCCTCCTCCGATTTCCCTGACCCTTTTCCCATTCCCTCTCCCCCTCCCTCTCCAGTCCTAAGAGCAGTTAGGGTTTCCTGCCCTGTGGGAAGTCCAAGGTCC
>LOEQ01006184.1:0-28576 GCA_001685075.1 Bramus lutescens | reverse complement strand
ACTCATAAGTGGATTTTAAACATAAAGCAAAGAAAACCAGCCTACAAACCACAACCCAGAGAACTTAGACAACAATGAGGACACTAGGAGAGACATACATAGATCTAATCTATATGGGAAGCAGAAAAAGACAAGATCTCCTGAGTAAATTGGAAATAGGGGGACTTTGGGGAAGGGTTAAAGGGGAGGGGAGAGGAAGGGAGGGGAGCAGATAAAAATGAGGAGCTCAATAAAAATTGATAAAAAAGAAAAGGATTTTGAAAAGGGAAATTCCCTTCATACTCCTGATTTTATTGGTATCCTTTGAGTTTTCTCCATTAAGATACTATTCACCATATGTTTGTCACATCTAACCTTTATTCGATTGAAGGATGTTCTTCTACCTCCTCCATTCTCTCTAGAACTACTATTGTAAAAGCATGTTATATCCTATTAAAGACCTTTTGAGATGCTCATGTGTTTTCTTCCTTAAATCCATTTATATAACTATCATATTAATTTGCTTATGAATTTGAACTATCTCTGAATTTCCAGGACTAAGACAAATTGAATGTGGTAGTCATCTTAGTGACTGGTGCCTATATTCTGTTTGCTAGCATTCTACTGAGAATTTTTGCAAATGTTCATCAGGATTATTGGTCAGGTCATGTTGTCCTTGTTTGCATATCAGATTGATGGGTAGTCCCTGTTGCTACAGATATCACACTTTTAGTAAACAAGATTCTGATTACTTGGTTTGGGTCTTAGCTGAAATTATCCATCCCTGGACCATTTCCCATAGTATTAGAAAGTGTGATGGCAGATGACTAGGGAGGGAAACAATGACTACCTCTCCAGATGTGACACATAAGATTCACAACAGTGACAAGTATGGCACAATATCTGTGAAAATGCAATAAGTGGCACACACATGTTGGTGATAAGCAGCAACTATCAAGTATATTTGGGGCCCACTAAACAGGATGGATGCCATGCCTCATGATGGAAACCTGGCCACTACCTGGGCTTAATGAAGTCATAGATCTTAGAGGAGAATCTCCTACCACTGCTCTTCTAGACCAGCACAATTCATAACTACTGCTTTCAAAATTTTATCCTTAGACCCATGGATAAGTACATCTATCAACCCCCATCAAAGAAGCTTCCCTACAGAAAATAGAAACAATTACTGAGAACCAAAACTGGTTATGACACCAGTGAAGAGGTCAGACGATATAATGGGAACCCCAACCCCGAAGATCCTTGGGCAGAACAACTCCTACATCTATGGCTTAGGGAACATCTCAGAAGAGGGTCAGAAAGACTCTAAGAGCCAAAGTGCTAGGTAGTCTCTCCTAGAAACGATTGCATAAGCAAGATATGAACAATAACAATATCAGTAGACATGTTATTGCAGAAGGAGAAAAAACTCATGGCTCCCATCCCTAGGCAGAGAACTCATAGGCAACTAATTGTTATTGAGAAAGAACAAATTAGCTTCTTTTAAGAATAAGCTCCCTAATTGGTTAACCAATACAAAGTAGTCAACTCTGAAATCATATAACAAAACAATAAAAAACCCTCATCAGGTTGCATTTATATATTTGTGTGCACATACGGTGTATATGAATAATAGAAATAATCACAGAAAAAGTGGCTATCAGTTTGACAGATGGGACATGGGAAGGGTTAGAGGGAGGTGACACAGAAATGCCAGGAGCTAGAAAAGGAAAAGGAGGCAGTGATGTTACTATATTTTAATTTGAAACAAGTTTTAAAACCAGAGTGATTTACAGAGCTGGGTGAGATCCTGTCTCCAGAGAAATTACTGAGTCAGACTCTTTCTTGAACTGATTAGAAGATATATTTATGAATGAGTTTAATAAGAATAATGGCTTTTCTATATTTTACTAATTTTATTACTTCAGTTTATGTGCTTGATTGTGTGTGTCAGTGTGTGAAGGACCCAATGCTTATGTTGATGTTGAAGCACATGTATGTCTCATCATGCAGGGTTTTCATTGTGTGGGTTTCAGTGATCAAAATAAGGTCATCGGGCTTAGTAGCAGGTGAGACATTTCACTAGTCCCATTTTAAAAATAATTTTATTAGGATGTCTTTGATGCAAATTAAATGAGATTTTTATTTTTCTCAGAATAGTGATGAAATGACATTTCCTTTTTAGTGCTGGATCATTGACTGAAATGATCCTTGGTGCTGGAAAAATAGTTCAAGAGGGCTACATGTGCTTCATAGTTTCAGTCCCCAGACTCAACAGACAGCAACAACACAGGCATTTTCTCTGCAATCCTGCCGTTTAGTTTTAACCCTTTAAGTTGTTTGTATCACTCTGGAAAAGCTCGCTTTACAATATCAAGGTAAAGCGCACAGAAAGGAGACACAGGAAAATATGTTAAGATGGTCTTTGAATGAATAACTTCTTCATATTGACCAGATACTACTTCACCTCCTGAAACACTTTGTGAAATAAAGGACTGAAGAAATCAGTTGGCTTAATTTTTTAGGAAAGTAAGTACTTTTTATTTAAATGGCTTCCAGGGATTTTCAATCAAGACAAGAGTTTCTTGTCTTTCTTTCTTGACAAGGCGGATTAATGTCTACCTCCCTCCTAGTTTAGGACAAGGAAGAAATGCACATTCAGTTTACAGTATACACAGTACTATCTCTCAATCGCCTTGTGTCTACCTAGTGACTTGATGCTCTCCCCTCCTCTTTGACTAGGAAGGAGTAATCATGATGCTAGGAGAAGATTTGTAGGAAAGAATACCCCTTTAAATACCATTAAAACATTTCAAAAAGAAATATAATTGGCTAAACACTTACATTTTATTAGTAATAGCAAGCAAAATTAATAAGTAAATTCAACTAAAATGATTATGTGTCAAAGTGTATAGTTTTTGCATTGACATTTCACATAATCTGACTTTGCTTAGAAGAGAAATCACTCGGCTGTTAAAATTACTTTTAAAAAGCTGTCAAAATTAGAAAACCTGCTGTCAAAAATATGATGAGAAAAGTTTAAAAATGGTAAAGTATGTTGACTCAGACAAGAAATATTATCTTCATGAAGGAAAACTTGAATATTTATCATTGTCTTTAAAGGGGATGATTTTCTCCCAGAAACGGACAGTCTTCCTTTGAAACCTACTGATCCAAACATGTATTTTCATAGCAACACAAACAAAACTATGTTCATTTGACAATGATATTTATGTAGGTGCTAGAAAATGCCAAAATATTAATTATGCTATTATAAATATTATTTTGTTCAAATTTAAATTTAAATAGTATTTTAACTCTCCTTATTTTCAATTTTTTTATATTTGTGTACATATTAAATACATTTTAACTTAGAGACCAATATAAATCTTTGTGTTCAGGAAACTCCACTATAAGTTATATGTTGTTATTCTATCTTTCAAATGATAAGAAAATGGTATCTCTCAGTTTTCAAATGCTCTGTTATAGCCCATAGATCTTTTAAATTTCAAAATAATTTAATTTTGAGACTTCAAAATCAACGTTCACTTAAAGATTGAGAATTCAACTGCATTATAATATAGTTTCAAAGGAGATAAATAAAAATTTAAGCCCATCGAAATCGGAGACAGATAGCTGAGTAAAACCAGAACCTATTTAAAGTCTATTTTACAGGGAATGAAAAGATCTACCAATACTTTAAATCTCCAAACCCAAACAGTTTCCCGTTGAACTAGTCAACCAGTAGGGTATTTTAGAATATGGTCAACATCTAGTTGTTAATTCTTAATCACAGTGCTTGAATTTCTACCTAGACCAATAACATGAATGAATGTGAACTAAAATGCATAATTTACTGCCATCTGCTATGAACAATATAAGGGCTTATGTTGATATTCCGATGACATTGCTAATTGTCACTCTTGTGCTCTTAAATGTTCACTTCTTGGTCCATATGCAAAATACGAGTAATTATCCCGATCATTCACTTAGCACATTCATAAAAATTTCACAAATATTACAATACAAACCCTTAGAAAGCATTTTGTAAATACAATGTTTAAATAGCCCCATTTTCTCTCTAAAGAAGGAATTCAAGGTAAAGATTCAGTTTAAGGGCCTGGACAGAGCACCCAGTGTTTAAGAGCACTTTCTACTCTTGTAGAAGATGTGAGTTTGTTTGCCAGCTGCTACAAGTGGCTTAAAACTGTGTTTAACTCCACTCTCAGGGGTTCATTTCCCTTAATGGCTTTATGTGGCATCAGGAATAAAAATGGTGATATATATGTGTATCATCATCATATATACACACACATATAAGCATGCAATTGTATACATAAAACAACAATGACAAAGATTCAGTTTGTATTATCTGAGCTTAAATTATAGAAACAAAAAATTCTATACAGAAAGAATAGCTTTGTAATTACACATGTTGAGAAGAAATACACTTTTATTATATTTACTATTTTACTGCTTATGTGAATAAATGGTTTAGAGCTACATGTTTTATTTTCCAGGAATGAAGCTCTTATATCTTTTGAGGTGCTGGGAAGCAACCTCGGTTGGTTCACATATTAAAAAAGTGCTGTAACGTCAGGCTACATCTGCAGTCCTCTGAAGTTTATATAACTTTGTATTTTGACATCACTAGGTTTGAGACCAACATTCTTAAAACCGAACTTGAGAGATCAAGTAGGCATCCTAAAGCAGTTTATCTTTACAGCTAAAGCAGCAAAAATGCTCACAAACAGTTCCAGAAGTAGAACAGATATGATTTTATGACAATGTCTTCAAACACCAGCATAGTTTGAGGGTATGTCAACTATCTAGAAAATTAAGGGAGAAGCTTGCAAATCAAAATACATATGATTTTCATGCATACATTTTATTGTTTTCAGAATCAGGTTGATATGCCTTAATTATATGTATGCATGAAAATTATAAATTTATTACATTAAGTAATAACCCAAAGTGTAGTATATATACATTTGAGAAAAGTTTGTGTTGCTATGGGAACTTTGCCTTTTGTTTACATTAAATGACAGCTATCTTATGCGCCTTGGTTCACCTTAATGACTACCTTCATATACTGGCAATTATACTTTCAGTCCTCATTCAGTCTCATTATTAACTCCTTAAGGTTAATATTGCTCATCTTTATTGAGTTAGTTCACATTTCTCTTGAATACAGAAACACCAACTCACATTTGCCTTCATTTGTGAAAAATGCATTATGCATGCCACCATCACCCATTCATTACATTAAGCAAAAGGAGTTTTAGTTTTTATGAGATTTACCAATTTACACTTTTTTACCTTGTTTAACTATAGAAACAATGTGTTTAAAATTGAAGAAAGTAAAATTTAATTTGGTTTCGGAAACAAACATGTATAGATTTCTATTTAACATTTCTTATAGTATTTTAAAAGAAGAAATCTAAATACTGAAGACAATTATCTATTTTTCTAGTATATGGGTAAAAATGTTGAAATATTATGTATGCAAAATCACCCAGTTAGCAGGACTTTATAGATCAAGTTAGCAAAAGGGAAGGTGATTATCTACAAAGGGAGGTCTAGCCTGGAAAGTTTCACCAATCCTCCTTTCTAAGTACCCTCATCCAAGCCCCAGATCTCTCTCTAGTCTACTTCCAGTGGCTGCCCAGTCTGGCCATCCTTGCCTGCACTGCCCACAAATATGCTTCCACCAAGAAACTTCCTGCCTGTCCCAAGCCCACATGCCCCTCCCATACCACATCAAGAACCTATCCACCCATCCAAATACTGTACATTTATGCCAGAGTCTAGTTGAGTGCGTCTGCCAGATCTTTCCCCTATGAACCCTACCCAGTCCCCAGCTCTAGCTCCATGTTCCAGGCTTTGACAAGATAGTACATCCTGCACACCAGCTCAGACTCCTGTGTACTTGACATCATCCCACTTAAGCTGTATCCAACCTCTAGGCCTAAAGAAAATTACACATCCCATGTTCTTTCTCAACCTTCTCTGCCCACATCAGAAAGACCTAATGAAAAATATTCACATGCCCAGGTTGCATTGCAAAAATACAAAACATATAAAAATGTAAGGTACTGTTGGCCCTCCCCAAGCCATTAGTCCTATAGAAATGTTCACCAATGAAAATTACCTAGATGTACCATAGGATAGAGAATTTAAAAGGACAAGCATATACCTCACCAAAGAATTCCAGGCATTCAAAGAAGACATGGTGAAATATCTCAGTGAACATAGAAAGAATGAATGTCCAACTGATTCACAAAAAACGCAAACATGAAGCCAATAGAAAATTGAAGACAATCTAGGATTTGAAAATAGAATTTAATAAACATTAAATAGAATGAAAAATTGAAGAGGATGAGAGTCAACATGAAGATGGAATAGGAAAACCCAATAACTGAACCGAAAAATATAAGAAACATTCTGACAAGAAAAGTAAAATCCAACAGAAGATAGATTATCAAGACTAGAAGACAAAGTGGAGGATCTAGATAAATAAGCAAAGGATATAAGCAAATATAAAAACACAGGAAAGTAAGATAAAGAGAATGTGGGACACGTTGAAAATATTAAATCTTCAAATTACAGGAATAGATAAGGGGGAAAGAATCCCAGGTCAATGGCATAGACCAATGTTCAACAAGATCATAGAAGAAAACTTTCCCAAACTAAGAAAAGACATACAAATACATACACATGCAAAAAGCACATAGAACCCCAACTAGACATATCCTACTTAAAGCACTGAGTAATATAAAGTGCACTGAAAAATGGAAGAAAAAACCACGCAAGTCACATATAAAGAAAACCAATCAAAACAACTGTAAATTTCTCAATGGAAAGTTTATAAGCTAAGAGAGCCTGGAACAATGCATCTCAAGCCTAAAAAACAAGGATGACCAACCTAGACTAACCTACCCAACAAAACTATCTGCCATATTAGACAGAGAAAGAAAAATTTTCTATAATACAAATAGCCTAAAAAGTACATATCCAATAGACAAAATCTAAACCAACGAACGAACCATCCAGTCAAACAAACAAAACAACCATATTAGACGCAATATTTCAGGCCAAAGAGAGGAATCACCATAGCCAATAGATTGCCAAAAGACAAAAATGAAGCTATAATTACCAAAACACTAAGCACCAATGAGGACATAATCAACAAATTTAAACAATACGATGGTTGCAATCAACACACACCTTTCAATAATAACTTTAAATAATGATGAACTCTATGCTTTGATCAAAAGACACATGTTGCTTGTGTCCTAGGGAACTTCCTGTTTTCAGTCTATTTCAGAACCCTGAAGAAGTAAGTTATAACACCAGCTAAGGAATGGTTCAGGAACATGATAGATGAACTTGCCTGTGAGAGTGAGAAAAAGCAGGAAACAAGCAAAAGCATTCTTCTTCTGTGTCCTTTCATGTGGGCTGCCACTAGGTGTGGGTCATGTTTAAGGTGGGTCTTCCACCTCAACTAACCCAACAACAATATACTACACAGGTCTGCCCTGATGCTTGAGTGTTAGTTATTTTTAGTGTCAAGTTGACAACCAATCCAAGTGACTACACCTATGAAATTTCATCAGTATGGCTGTCTAAACAAGACCTGAACCAGGATTACATAAAGTGACATGATGACATAGAAAGGGGACATCTCACTGGGTTCGAACCCTAACCAAAGGTCTACAGACACACAAAGAGAACTAAAGAGAACTGAAAATGGAAGACATAGTCTTCCTCAGGGAAAAGCCCTCATTTAAAATATTTGGCCACATTTATATTGTCCTCTCTCCTTTCTTCCGCCAACCCACCCTTCCATGTATTTGTGTGTATCTATCCATACACACACACACACACACACACACACACACATATATATATACATACATACAGATTTATCTATGACATTGTTAGTGTTTCTGGAACTTGAACATGGGGAATCAAAATATTTGGTAGGCACAGCATTTTTGCTGACTCATATAGGAATGAGTTACATATATTAATCTCTTTCCTTTTTTTAAAAACTCAGCATTTTATTTAATAAGGATACATCCATTTAGATGCAGACACATTTCAGCATGCTCTTCTATGACCTCATTCACTTTGGTTCTTAAGTTACTTTCAGCAACCAGAGGAAAACCCTTTCATCTTAGTTCTATGTGCTTTCTACCTTTGCCTATCATAGCTTTCATTTCGTTTTATTTTCAAGACAAGGTCTTACTACATAGTCCAGGCTGGAATGGACCTCACTGCATAGACCAGATTGGCCTTGAACTCACAGAGATCTATCTTCACATTTTCTGATAGCCCAGATTAAGGTCCTGTGCTATCACACTCAGCAGCCCCATGATATTTGGGAGTGCTCCTGTTCATCACAATAAGGTTTTTAGGTTAATTTTGTATTTCTTCTGACCCTCTCTTGGTTTCTACTGTAGCAAATAGTACTTAGAAATCAAGATCTTTTTTGCAGTAGAAATTGTTAGTGACACATCATGGCTTTTAGATCATTTTCACAAATTAAGCTTTGATGTGTGTGTGTAAGAAATTAAGACATAGTATTTATACCTTCATATGAAAACCAACATTCAGTGTTTTGCTTTATATGTATTCACAGTGAAAATCCTGGCTCAAAACACACCTTATTTGTTCTATCTTCTATACCTCCCAAATAAAAATAAATCTTTGTAATAATTGATGGCTTGTTAATAGTTCTTTCTCTTCCATTGACCTAGGGGAGCTTACTATGCTCAAATGTCACTTGTATAATACTAGTTCTTATATTTTCTCCCTCACCATATTTTGCTCTCTTTCCTGAAAGGATGGATGTTTTTATTTGCTTTAGTTTACATCAAATTTCAAAAGCTTTCCCCATTCTTATAAAACATTGATTTAAAGTATTATATAGATCTAGTCTACATGGTCTATTTCTAGACTAAAACAAGTTGAATAGGACAGGTGTGGTTAACTTACAGCCGTCCCCTATGGTCCTTTCCACGATGCACATAGATGAGTGATTGTGGTGTTATCTGGTTTGAATTTCCTCTCCCTTTTAAATGCACTGCACAGTTTAGTACCCTTTGTTCATATGGTGGGTACTCCACTAAGCTCTGAAATAATTCTTTCTCCTGTGTGGGTTTTTTTTTTCTGATTGGCCCTGAGGATGTTTGTCACTCTTGTACACAAACCTGTCTGTTATTTTCTCTATTCACGTTTTCTGACTGTAGTTTTCTCTTTTTTCTCTTAAATTCCAACTACACACAAACACACACAAACACACATGCATGCACACACGCTCACACGCTTTCTGCATAGGCCTATTTTCAAAAGAATTTTATGGACAGCAGTCAAATAAGTGATGTAGTCTTGCTGGTCTTTACGATATAACTCTCTGCTTAAGTGCCACAGAAAGGCAACTGTAGGACATGGAAAGATTCTGTTGTCTTTGATATGTTCTTGTCATTCTGTTTATGAAGTCAGAGTGAGTTCATCTCAATTCTTGTACTGACAGTAAAATTAGAATTGTGAACCTTCAATTTTATATCATATCCTTTCACTTTGAGAAGAGGTTCCCCTACTGGAACACTGTTAGAGCCGATGTTTCCAGTCTTTCTGCCTCCATTGAAATTATGAAAGGCACAGGGAATATTGGCTTCTGAGGCCATGTTAGCACTACAATGAAAAGTGTGATCTGGAACTCACTGGAATATATAGATCTCAAATGGACTCTGTAGGTCAGTGGTATGAAATTAAAGTGATGGTTGAGAGAATTAAGATGGAGGATTGCAATTGTGTATCTAGTGTGAGTACACTGTCAAAAATGGGGTGAGTGTAAATGATGGTGCTTGAAGGAGAACATGGCATCAGAAGTCAATGGATGCTCAGCAGCTGAGAAGCCTGCTGAGGACAATGTATCCAGTGAGGCAATGGAGTTAGGTCAGTGAAGAATCAAGGATGCTATGCCAAAGCATCTGAGTGCCTCAGAACTGAGAAAAATTCTGTTTTGTGCCTAGTGGTCGATTAGTAGGATGCTGTCTGTATTAATACAGAGCTGATTTTCTGGGAACCTATATTTTGCTAAGAGTAAGCCCAATGAAGGTTTCAAAAAGCTCATTAATGCCTCTGTCCACATTAAGTAAAAGATTTTGAAAGTACTTTTAATTTATCCCTGTAGATACTAATCCTGTTCTGCAGTATCAAATCTTAGGCAAAAGTCAAAGTAATTGATGCTGGTACAATTTCTGAAGTTATATCATATCATAGTACAAACTTAATGAAATTGCTTAGGAAGATTATTTGAAGTAAAAGGCAAGAACAACTTAATCAGGGCATATCTTTTAATACCCCCCCCCAAACCCAAAAGAATACCAACTCAAGTATAAAATTCTGGAAGATGTGTGTCCATTAGTTAGGAGACCCAAAACGCTCTTCAAAGGAAGAAACAAAACACTATAGCTTAACGTTTAGACGCTTCACGAAGAAGGTCTGTAATTTCAGAGTGGTTCTGTAATAACAGTGCTATACAGGACAAGTTTACAGCTCCCATTAGCAACTAGAAGGGAACTCCCATGAATGTCCAAAGAGAAGACATTGAATGGGTTAGTTTTAATGAGTTCAAGTATTACATGGAATCATAGTTAAGGTGCCAATTTTCACAGAGCAATATCATAAAAATAAAACACCATGGGGATGTAGGTCCCATTTCAGGAGCACAGCAAAGCAGGGTGCTCAATGCAAACTAGTGGGAGAGATGGTCTGAAGCTGAGGAAACACGCAGTCTGAACCCACATAGCCTGAAAAGTTAACAAAGCGGGGAAGGAAACGTGGTGGTAGGGTCAGAGCATTTGTTCTTGCTTCATAGTGGCATTTGTGCACTGAGAAAGTGAAAGAACAGCCCCCACACTTCCAGAATGAGTCAGTTTCATGTCTCAAACTGATTCTAAACCATTCAAAGGAGACAGCCTCCCACAGCTGACTTTAGCTGTGATTAGAATAGAGGATGCTGATTTGCTTGGGCATGCCATATGTGCTTGGAAGCCTCAAAGCCTTATCATCAGGTAGACCTGAAGCCTCGCAAGGACCGAAAACAAGGTAGCTTCCAAGGAAGTTTTCACATATATATTCTGGAAGTGACAGCTCACTAGCCAAGCCGTCTATGGGGATTTTAATCATCCTCAACATGTGATACATATTCAGACACTTTTATAAGCGTGGAGGCTTCACATTCATTTTAAGTTCCTCCTGTGATCTATTTTTTTTCCCTCCTCTACAAGAGAAAAATATTCCAGGAAAATAAACACTGGCCACACTTTTAGGTATGAATTCCCAGTTTCTTTTCAGAATTAGAATTTTTAATCAAATAATGTAAATTCCGGATTTCTTGTCTAGGAAGGAAGAAGAGGAGAGTCATTCCAGGTAATGACATCGTCCTTGATGACAACATTCTAAGCAGAGATTCTTTGAACCGCTGTCACGGAAGGTTTGGAGAGAAAAATCCTTTTTCCACTCACACTTGTAGATGTGGAAACCAAGCTAAACGAGCATGCAGCACAAAGTTATAGAGGGATATCCTGAAGGAAATTTAGAAATTTGAAGATGTGGCTCATGCATGTCTGGGAGTTGTGAGACCTAACTTTGAGCATCTTTACCGGTTTGTTTGTCATAGCACACATCTTGAAATTAAGCAGAATTATTAAGACTCCAGAGGCTTAATATCTCATCTTTCCACCTACATGCTACTAACTTCACAATACCAGAGTCTACTCAAACACAGAGTCACTTTTCATTTTTCTTAATGATGGAGATTACAGCAAAATTAAACTTATTTCCTGTGCAAAGTAAAACATGAAAATGGTCACTATTCCACTTCATTCCCCCAAAGTAAAACAAATAAAGCATATAATTAATACAAGAAAATAATCCAAGATTCATATAAGTGGCACTACACATTTCTTAAATGTCCTTCAAACTAAAGGTTTATAATGAATGAGACAAGAAATTATAATTCACTCTATCAAGAAATCTGAAGAGGGAGGGAATATTTTTGCTATGCACAAGCTGAATCAAGTTAATGAGGCATCTAACATTGCAAAAAGAACGTTGTCTATAAATAAATTCTGTCTGATTGGGATGTATTAGTTGTCTGATAATATTCTGTAGCCTACAGATGCTTTGGGTAGAATGTAGATTTCTCAGAAAAGGCCAGTGGAATCATTCTGACAAAGTGTCAGGTCATTTCCTATAAATGGCATGAAAATAAGATTTCTCTTTAAAATGTGACTTTTTATTTATGACATGATTTCCAAAATAATAGTTTAAGATAAAATATGTTCTTCTAACAAAAAGCGTTTGAACCTCCAAATGTATTTCCCCAATTATTCATAAAGGTTTTGTGATTGATACCTGTCTCTTCAAGTGCTGCACATGGATAATTCACTCAGACTCTAGGGGCTAGGAAGAGTCTGCAGCTAGAAACTGAGCTGTTTTTATTCTTGAGCTAGACCTTGTGCAAATGTTAATGGCTAATGTTCACGAAAGGCTGAAAGTTTATTAGCAAAATTTGATGTTTCTCATTAGCTACCAGTTACTTTCATACAGTGATGTAAATATAATTCTTCCTGTAGATTAAAAGCTCAGGTTCACGCAGCTTGTTTTATTTTTTTAAGTATGTATAAGGCCTAAGAATATAGGTGCAGAATATATTTTATATTGTCTGTTCTTTCTGGTACTCTTTATTTGAACAATTACTTTTTAACTCAGAAGGAATGTTTCTTTGAAAATGTTTTATAAACATTTAGTATATGTTTATTTTGATTATTTTTATCATAAGCATGGGATGTATATATTTTCATTGTAATATATACCCTCAAAGTGTATACTAGTAAGTGTCAAAAATGACTTCTGTTTTCTACATCCCTGGTGTGTGTGTGTGTGTGTGTGTGTGCGTGTGTGTGTGTGTGTCTGTGTGTATTCTTCTAAAAATATACCAAAAAGTCTTTGCCAAGAAAGATTTTTAAGAGTAACAAATTTAGCTTAAAGTAGAATATGACCTTTAACTAAAATCTCTACTTACTTATTTGGGTTAAAGAGCATCTGCACTCTGCAAAGGGGGTTTACATTCCTGTTACTATTGCTTCATGTCCTGTTTTCCCTGAATTAGCTCCTCTGCCTCACATTCTTTCTTTGGTTCCCTCTTGCTTCAGTAATAGTTCTGAGTAAAAGCTAAGTGATGGGACCTTTCTCCACCAACTTTAAGGCAGAAAAAAGATACGACAACCTGGAAATCATTTAATTTTGCTGATTTATGTTACAGATTTGATTTAGAATTCAGGGAATCCTTGGGGACAGGGTATAAACTAGTTTGGTCATTCCTCTGGACTATGGTGCTGTGCTTACTGGCATTGGGTAGTGGAGGCTGACATCCCTTGATTTGTGGAAGCATCACAGTTACGCTTCCTTGATGAATAATTTTGGTAACATCTCTGAACTGTCTCACAGAGGTCCATGTGTTAAAAGCTTGGTCCTTGTTCTGTGTTGTAGATTGTGGTGAACTTAGCAGAATGCATAGTCTTTGGGTACTTGAAACTAGAAATGCCATTACCTAGCCATTGTAAAACTTAAAAAAAACTCCCAAATTGTATATATCACTCAGTTGCAAAGTCACTGGCACTTGATGAGCTAGAAAGAAATAGTCTAGGTATCAAAAGAATTGTAAGACTTTGTAGACAAGTCATCTAAAGTTTGGGAAATAGATAGTTAAGAATGGCTTCTAATAGGCTAAGACACAGAATTAAAAGTATTAGCCAAGATTCAACTAAATTAGACCCGTTGAACAAGACTTTAAACTAGTGCTTCAAGGATATACTCTGTGGTATTTTCCTTCTATCCGTCCCCTGAAGGACAAAGTAGTAAATAAATATGTGTATGTATTTATTTATATACATATGTGTATATATGTATATATGTGTGTATATTTCACAAGCTTACATACTGAAATGTCCAGAACACAACATCCAGAGCAATGAGCAAAAAGCAATGAGAGAAATGGAAGAAAGATATTTGGCAAGGTATTCCTCAATTCATCATGTAAAATTTGTCCAAATATTTAGCTGAACCATACATAAGGTATACCCCATATAAAAGTAGACGGAACTAAAGAGAGATATAAATAAGTCTGTAATCATATGTCCAAAGTAGAGACTAACACTTTTTGATTAATAGAAAAGCAAAGAACAAGTAGTAAAATTCTAGAAGATCTAGAAAGCACTACCAGCGGCACTGGCTTGATTGGTACAATGCAAAGTAGAACTCATGTTTGTGAATCTATATAGAATGTATTCACCAACATAGGCTAGATTATTTGATCCAAAAATATTGCCAACTCCTGTACCTGTTCAGGGATCACTGATCGTTACAGAAGAGGGTGTGGAGATTAGAAGAGCCAGAAGAACAGGGAGTTTGCTGCAAGTTTGTGTCTTCTAGAAATCTCAAAAGCAACAACCAGGAAATCTCATTAATATGGATGCTTAAACGAGCTGAACAGGGAGGACATAAATATAGATGCTACCATGAAAGGGGGAAAACTCACCAGGCCTAAACCCTACACAGAAGAAAAAAATCTACAGGCAGCTAAGAAATTCAGAGAGTGGGAGGGAAGAACAGTTTTCCCCAGGGAAGAACATTCCAATTGGTTACCACGACCAGATTGTCAGCTCTGAAAACATATGTATACAAGTAACATTGCACAGAGTAAGATGTGTGTGTGTGTGTGTGTGTGTGTGACTGTGTCTGTCTATCTGCCTATTTCTGTGTGTACAATAAAAAACCATGAATTTGTTTTATTTAATTTTTTAAATTGCAAATAGATCTGTCTTTCCTAAATTGCATCCTGATCACAGTTGTCCCTCACTTCACTCTTTCCAGCCCTGTCACCAGATCCAATCCCTCTCTGTTTCTCTTCAGAAAAGAACAGGCATTCAAGAGTCAACAACTAAACACGACGGAACAATATGCAATAAAACAAGTTGAAATCCCTGATATCAAGCCTGTAAAAGCAACCCAAGAGGAGAGAAAAAGTCCCAAGAGCAAGCAAAAGAGTCAGAGACATATCCACTCCCTCTGTTAGGGGTCCCATGAAACACCAAGATAACAGTCGTAGCATAGACTCAGAGGATCTGGGGCAGACTCACGCAGGCCCGGTGCTCACCACTCAGTCTCTGTGAGCCCATGGAAGCCCTGCTTAGTTGATTCTGTGGGGTCAGTGAGTGGATCTTGCTAAGGTTAATTTACTTCTTGGCCATAAAACAAATCCAAAACACTTAAGTAAAGATGTGAGGATAAGAGACATGCTGTGGGTGGCATGATGTACCAGCAAGTGCTTCCAGTAGATGGGTGCTTAAGAAGATTGTCTCAGCTTCAGGGAGGAGCCCTGTTCAAGTCTGAGTCTGTTTTACTTAGTGACTATTTGAAAGATTGGTATAAAAATCAAAATACTTTGCCTTGTTTCAGAAACACTGTGCAAATTATTAGAGCTCCCAGCATCAGTACCCCAGGGAGAGTTCACCCAGGTCTTCATTTAGATCACATTCATGTTTAAATGCTCACTTACTGAGTTCTCCCTACCATTACCATATGTAATGAGCCTTTTCCCACACTATTCAACCTCTTACTTGAGACAGGACTTGCAACAAACCATTAGATAGAAGAGTAGTAACCAAACAACTCCATATGCTGGTAAACTATTATCCAGTTCCCTGTTCATTGAATTTTCTACCCAATTTTGCTGTTTTTGAAGTTCCCAAAGAATCTTCTGACAAAGCCTGAGGTATTAGCTTTTCATTGCTGTTGTAATATATTACCATGTATCAATGGGATAAAACAATCCACAGGTCTGGCAATGTGGCTCAGTGAATTACTGCCTTTGCTGCACAATCCTCATCATTTGAGTTTGACTCTTGGAACTCCTATAAATGCATAAGGAAAGAACTGCATCAAGAAAGTGGTCTTCTGGCTCCACACACTGTGCTCGCATACATGTTATCCATGTATACATAAGCACACACAATAATAATAAGACTGGATTAATAAGTTACTCATAGCATCATTCTACATTTTTGTAGGTCAGAAGCCTGGGGGACTTCACCATTTTCTTTATTTCATTGTTTGATTTAATAAGGTCATTTCATGATATAATCTTGCCTCTTTTTCAAGTTTTATTCTTTCTCTGTGGATTTCACATCATGCATCCCAATCCCATTTATCTCCCCATACCCTTGCTTCTGCCCACCTCTGCCCTGCATCCTCCCCTGGCCCTTCAAAAAACAAAAACAAAAACAAAAGACTTTGAAAGAAAAACCAAAACCAACCAACCAACCAAACAAAGGAGAAGAATCTAGCTGTAGCAGTTGTAGTGTGGCCCCTTGAGTTTACCATTCAGTTGATTCATTTTTATTTGTAAGTGTTCATTGCTATGAATCATTCATGGTTTGGTTCTTCAGCTTCTGCTATACTTGTCAATAATTGGCTCTCGCTTTGGCTCCTCTTGAATATCCTGTTATTGTCCTTTGTCATGGAGATCCTGCAGTTTTGGATCTGTAGGTTCATCCCCTTTACATGCTCAAAAGGTTAATAGATAGGGATATATGGGTAAGCCAACCCTGGTTTTGGACTTGGGTGGTAGTTGGGTTGTTCAGCCCAGCAGCTTTTCCTCATGATCACTCACGTGCACTCTCCTGCACTGTTTGTCAGCTCGCTGAGAGCAGCCTGCATGCAGCAAGGAGCCAGGACAAATTCTCCTGCTCTTAGGTCCCCAAATCCAGCTCACTCTCACCACGAGGTCCAGTTCTGTTTTTCCCGGGAGAATTTCAGGGCCCTGTCTCCTGACTGCTGCAGGTGGCCTTTGTTGGGGAGGGGGCAGAGTCAGCTCTCCTGCTCTCATGACTCAGAGCAGACTCAGCTGTGCCCAACAACAGGATCAGCTCTAAGGTGCTGTGCAGGTTGGGTGAATGGCTGCCCTGCTCTGTTGCGTGCACCTGGTGAGGGGCAGGGCTAGTTCTCTCACTCTTGACCCTGGGGTCCGCTCTCTCTCCTGCTGCAAGTAGCAAGAGGTGGAGGGGCTAGACTCTTCTTTCACCTGAAGAGTTTGGGAAGAATTGAGTTTCAAGAATTGGGTTCGTCACACTGTTTGTAGCACTGAAGTACCATTTCTCCGCTGGCTGTTGAGTGAGTCACTCCTCCAAGGTGATCTATATTGGTCACTTTGTTGCCCTCTCCATTTCAAGCCAGCAAAAGTACATTTGATATTTCTCACACTGTTCTCTTCTTCTACATCTGTCTCTTCTTACTTCAGTGACAGAAAGTCCCCTGCGTTTTAGGGCTCAAATCTCTACATTCTACCTATTTTAATAATGTAGGATGCTTTCCTTATTTGAAAGTCTATAATGTTAATCACATCTGAAATACATCTTCTATCCAATAGAAGTTAGTACAGTCACAGGTGTTAGACATGGGGACGATGTTGTCTTCCTGAGGTCGAGTTTACCATTTCCTTTTGGATATAGGTTCTTCCAAGTGATCCCAAGATAACACACAACTTGCAGCAGATGAGTGATTTTCAGAACTCACATGTCTTTCCTCTTTGCTAAGCATATGGCAAAGGAGTAAAGCCAAACTCCTAGTCAGGTGGCAAACAGATATTTAGAGCAGGTGATGGTTTAGAATGCTAATGCTCCACAGACCTTTGATTTCAAGTGCTTCTACGAGTGTGATTTTAGAGCTAAAAAGCTGAATGAAAAAAAGTGGAAGAAACAATTGGCCTATCTCAAAAATGCAATGAAGAAATATTGTATTTTGGCAACTATGCATTTAGTCTACAAACAGTGAGTCCAAATTGGAACGGAAGTCAGAGATATGAAAAGAATATTTTTTCAAAAAGACATATTATGCCGAAATCACAAGACTGAAAAACTCTGGATGTTTTTAAGAATAATGTGAAGGCATAGGATTCTGTTGACAATTTAAAAGAATGGACCAAAAGCTCCAGGAAAGATAAAAATGCTCTTAAAAATAATTGCTTGAATATGCAATAAAATAGAGTATATTATAAGTTGAGCAATTATTGTTATTGTATCCTTTTATTACATACAAGGTTACCCTGCCTTGCTGAGTATTCATTTGAGTACATCTTATTCAACATGAATCTTTTATAGATGTCCCTAAAGTTTCTTTTTACAATACTTGACTTCCCCAAAATGACTTATCTACAGAAGTGTTAATCTTTTAAAATGTTAAGTATGGGGTTTTAAAGATGGCTTATTAAGTACTTGCGGCCCAAATGGAGATTCTTGGTTTGGACTCTTAGTACACACTTTCTGCTGGATATGGTAGCACACATCTCTGATCCCAGTGCTCTTATGGAAGGCAAAGGTAGAGGAACCCCCAGAAGCTTCTGGGCAGCTAGCTTGGTGTACATATGGCAAACAAAAGACCATGCCTTAAACAAGGTAGAAAGCAAGGAAGGAGTGACACGCTTCCAAGGTTGTCTTTGTACTTATACACATGAACATGCATGTATACGTCCATATACATCACATATGCATGCAGATACATATATCATGCATACACACAAGTAAAATTTCAGTGGAAAACCCCTCAATAATTTAATAAAACAAAATTAGAAGATATATTTTTTGAATTTTGTGTCCCATATGTTTACTACAAAATATTTTGATATGTAAAGTGTCTATCATTTAAAATATTAGAAGGAAACTAAAAATGGTTGAAATTTAAATTAATTCAGATTTAAAATACATTTTTCAAATATATATTAATGACTTAGATACTGATTATTTCTAAGGCCACGCATTTAACACATTTTTGCCTTTTGTTTCTAACCACATGTGAAGAGACTATTACACATTTAAAATAAAGAATGTGAAGTTTTTTGTTTGACTTCTTTCTTGTATTAGGTCAGCTAAATGGGATGATGTCATAGGTATGTGGTTTGTTAGGCATATAGTGGTGGACATGCCACCATGCAAGCCTGTGCTGTGTGTGTGTGCCTGGTGACTAGTAGGACACTCTCCATTTTAAACCCTTGTACCCCCAGAGACAACTGCTTATGGACAGGAAATGGCTCTTGCTTGTTCCTTGTAATGCTTACCTCTTCAGAATCTCAAAGGTGACAGGGATCTCTGATTTTGCTGGTGTCCCTGGGAGCCTCAAAAGTTGCAGTGTGAGCAAGTTCATGAATATATTTCCTCCTCTTGTGCTTCAGTGCACATATAGTTCTCTTCATATTATGCTGTGGAGATTGGACTGAAACACTGAGGGAAAAGAAGTCAATGCCCAGTAATTCTGGAGATCATTTGGTCCTCGAGCAGGATGAGTTCTGTATTCTCAGAGCTTTGCAATTCTGTCCCAGCTCTGCCTCCTTTGCTGGTGTGCAGATCCACTCTGAGTGGGCCTCGACTTACACACATTCTCCTCTTACAAAAATAATCCAACATTTAAATAAGTTTAGGGTGTTTTTCTTCATTTTATTGACATTTTTTGATGAGCTCCTGGAATAAATGGCCTCTTCATTTTGCACATATATTATCTGACATGCAGACATTCTGCTGGGGTAATCTGAATGGAAACCTTTGCAAATCTTGTTATATGTTGACCCATTTTCTTCATGATGACTCTCAAATCCCAGATCAGAAGGAGTGATTAACATAGCCTTTGGATAAAATTGACAAAAAGGAAATGGCTTGAAATCACAAGAGGAAATGCAGTGGTGTTAGTCTGTAACCACACCAACACGACAAAGAAGGCCTGCTGTGAGGGAGACTTATTTAGCTTATGTTGCTGAAGGTTCAGGTTTGAGAGCCTGAATCTGCTGTTTGCTCTTATGTTGCTGAAGCCCTGAGTGATTTGACATTTTATGACATGAGAAAAGGGAGAGAGCGATTCAGGGAAAGGGACAGGGAGAGAGACTTTATCTCTTATCATAACTAAGGAAAACTTTATTATTACTATCTACTCTTCAACTCCATCAAAGACTCCAGAAGGATATAATATTACCTAAGTAAACAGGAGGTGAACTGTAAGCAACTTCCAAAACTCTAGAATTGACAGAGACATCCTACTGCCTGGACAGTCCACCCAAAGTTCTTCTGTACCACTGGGCCATCCAGTCTTCAGCCCACAGGCCCATAGAATCCAGCAGACATTTTTTTCCATGAAGCAGAAAATTTCAAAGACAGCTCTGCTCATATTGGCAGTTTGTCAGTTATATTTTTTTATCAAGCCTGTGGCGTGGTTGCCAGGAAGTAGAGAATATCCTGTGGTAAAGAGGGTAGACTATAAAGATAAAGGCTCCAAGCCCACAGCAGCTCAGCCTCTAAATTCAACTATCTGTGTGAAGTCGTCCTCAGCAATAGAGCTCCACTGCTACTTTTCAGAGAGCAAATTCTGTTCTAGCGTCAGCCTGGGCACTTGGGGATTCTAATGGGAACCCACTGGCCAACAACCAGTCCCTCCACTAGAAGTTTCGCCTGGCTGAGAGAGATGGCCATTTGAGACTCTGCATTACTAGAAGTCCTCTCTAGCAATTTCCACGTCACTAGGTTTCCATACTACCCCCATGCTCCCCCACCCCCATATCAGCTGTCTCTTCCCGTATTCTCGCCCTCCATCTCTCTCCACCTACCTGATTCCTTTCTCTTCTGTTCCTACCATTACCCAGTCCACGTGCAGAATCTATTCTCTTTCTCCTTTCCAGGGAGATCCATGCTTCCTGCATTTAGGCCTCCTCTTTACCTAACCTCTCTGGGTCTGTGGATTGCAGCTTAATTATCATTTACTCAAGAGCTAAGATCCACTTTTAATTTAATATATACCATATTTGTCTTTCTGACTTTCGATTACCTCATTCAGCACAATGGTAATATGAGGATTGTGCATCCTTTGGTTGTATGCCCAAAAGTGATATAGTTGGGTCTTGAGGTAGATCAATTGCCAATTTTCTGAGGAACCATCATATTGATTTCCAAGGTGGCGGTACAAGTTTGCACTTCCACTAACAATAGAGGCATATTCCTCTTGCTCCACATTCTCTTCAACATAACCTCTGTTATTGTTCTTAGTCATTCTGACAGATGTCAGATAGAATCTCAAAATAGTTCTAACTTGCATTTCCCTGATGACTAAACATATTGAACATTTCTTTTCAGTCATTTGATATTTGTCTTTAGAAAATTCTCTGTTTAGATCTGTGTCCCATTTTTAATTGTATCATTTGGGTTTTTAACATTTAGTCTCTTAAGTTATATATATTTTGTACATTAGACCACTAAAGGATGTACAATTGGTAAAATACTTTTCCCATTCCATAAGCTTCTTTTTTGTTCAATTGATGGTATCCTTTGACTTACAGAAGCTTTTCAGTTTTGTGAGATCTCATTTATTAATTGATTAACTTAATGCCTGCATCATCAATGTTTTGTTCAAAACATTGTCTACTGTGTCAGTGCATTCAAAGATGTTCACTACTTTTTCTTCTACTAGGTTTAATGTTTGTGGTTCGATCCGCATGAACTTAGATTTTATGCAGGATGATAGATTTAGATCAATTTACATTTCTACGTACTGACATCTGGTTAGACCAGCACCATTTGTTGACTTTATTTTCTTTTTTTCTTTGGGTCTTTCTGGTTTATTTATAAAAGTCAAGGTGTTCATAGGTGTGTGGATTTATGTGGATCATCAATCCAATTGCGTTGATCAAACTGTCTGTTTTTATGCCAATACCATTTAATTTTTATTGCTATAGCTCTGTAGTTCAACAATGAAGTCAGAGATAGTGATATCACCCACAATTCTTTTATTGTTTTATCTGTCCTGATTTTTTTGTATATTCATATGAAGTTGAGAATTGTCCTCTCAAAGTCTGGAAAGAATTATGTGATAATTTTGATGGGAATTGTGATGAATATGTAGATTACATTTGGTAGGATGGTCATTTTTACTATGTTAATTCTGCAGATTCAGGAGCATGGTAAATCTTTCCAACCTCTGATACCCTTTTCAATTTCTTTCTTCAAAGTCTAGAAGTTTTTTTTTATCATATAAGTCTTTCAATTGCTTGGTTAGAGTTAATCACAGATATTTTATATTATTTAAGGATATAGTGAAGTGTTTTATTTCCGTGTTTTCTTTCTCAGACTGTTTGTAAATAGGAGGCTACTGATTTTTTTGAGTTAATATTGTAACCGGCCACTTCATTTATTGAAAATTACTGGTTCAGGACACTTAGGTATATATTATCATATCATCTTCAAAAAACAATGCTTTGGCTTATTCATTTCCATTTTGTATTCCCTTTATCTCTTTCAGCTATCTTGTTTTCTCACTAAAACTTCAAATACCATATTGAGTAAATATGGAGAGAGTGGGCAATCTTTCTTGTTCCATATTTTAGTGGAATTGCTTTGAGTTTCTCTCCATTTAATTCAATGTTGGCTATATACTTTGTGCAAATTACCTTTATTATATTTAGGTATGTCCCTTGTATCACTCATCTCTCCAAGACTTTAATCATGAAAGAGTTTGGATTTTGTTAAAACTTTTTCTACAGCTAATTAAATGATCATGTGGATTTTTTGCTTTCAATTTGTTTATATGGTAGATTGCACTGATTATTTTTGTTTGTTGATCCATCCCTGTATCTCTGGGATGAAGCCACTTTGGTTTTTTGATGTGTTCTTGGATATGTTTTGCAAATATTTTGTTGGTTATTTTTGCACCTGTTTTTGTAACAAAAATTGATCTACAATTCTTTTAATTTGTTATATCTTTGTGTGCTTTGATTATCAGCATGACTGTGGCCTCACAAAATGAATTTGGCAATGTTCCTTCTGCTTGTATACTGTGTAATAATTTGATGAGTATTAGTGTTAGCTGTTTCTTGAAAGTCTGATAGGATTCTGTGCTAAAACCATCTGACCCTGGACTTTCCTGGGGGGGGTCTGATGAGTTGATGAGTGCTTCTATTTCACTAGGGATTATAGATTTACTTAAACTATTTAATCTGATATTGATCTAACTTTGGTAAGTGGTACCTATGAAGAAAATTACCAATTCTTTTAGATTTTTGATAAGTTTTGATGGAGTATAGATTTTAAAATATGTTCTTATGATTGTTTGGATTTTCTTAGTGTTTGTTGTAATTTCCCCCAATTTCATTTCTGATTGTGTTAACTTAGATTTTTTCTTTCTGTCATTGAGGGAGTTTGGATACAGGTTTGTCTATCTTGTTGAGTTTCTCAAAGAACAAACTCTTGTTTCACTGATTTTTTTGTATTGTTATCTTTGTTTCTATTTTTAATGATTTTAGCACTCAGTTTGATTATTTCTTACATCTCCTACTCTTCAGTGTGCTTCCATTTTTTTTTGCTCTAGAGTTTTCAGGTGTGCCAGAAAGTTTTTAGTTTGAGATATTATCTCTATTCTATTTATTTTATGTGGCCATTTAGTGCTAAGAACATCTTTCATTGTGTCCTATAAGTTTTGGCATGCTGTGTATTTATTTTCATTAAAATCTAGAAAGTCTTTAATTTCTTCCTGTCTTTTTTTTGTCTTGATTTGTTTTTCATTTAGTAAATAGCTGTACAGTTTCTATGACTTTGCAAGCTTTCTGTGATTTCTGTTGCTGCTGATATCCAGCTTTAATATGTGGTGGTCAAATAGGATGCAAGGAGTTATTTAAATTTCTTTTATTTGCTGAGACTTTTTTTTTTGTGTGTGTGTGTGTGTCTGAGTATGTGGTCAACTTTGGAGAAAGCTCTGCCAGGTACTGAGAAGAAGGTATATTCTTTTGTGTTCCGGTGAAATGTTCTGCAAATATCTGTTAAGTTCACTTGATTTAGGTGTCAAAAATGTCTGCACTTCTTGGTTTAGTTCTTTTCTGAATGACCTGCCCATTTGGTAAGAGTAGGGTAATGAAGTATTCCACTATCAATGTGTGAGGGTTGATATGTGACCTCAGCAGTAATAGTATTTCTCTTATAAAAGTGGGTGCCCTTTTATTTGGCGCATAAATGTTAAGAACGGAAATGTCAGCCAGGTGGTGATCGTGCTTTTCTTTAACCCCAACGCTTGATAGGCAGACTTCTGTAAGTTGGAGATCAACCTAATCTACATAGCAAGTTCCAGGACAGCCTAAACTGTTACACAGTGAAGTCCTCTCTCAACATAATTCAAAATGTCATTTTGGTAGATTTTTATTTTTGATGAGTCTGAAACATTATTTTCCATGACTGTTGATTAATTTTGGTTTGAAGTTTATTTTGTTAGATATTCAAATGGCTACACCATCTTGTTTCTTACATTCATTTGCTTGGGATATCTTTTCCCAACCTTTTAGCCTGAGGTAATGTCTATCCTTGATTTTGAGGTTATTTCTTGGATGCAGCAGAAGGAGTGATCCTTTTTTTCAATTCTATTTCATTTTAGTCTGTGTCTTTTTATTGCATAATTGGCACCATTGGTATTGAGAGGTATCTGTTACCAATGATTGCTAATTCCTGCTATTTGTTGTTTTGGGTGGTGATGGTAGTTGTGGTGGCATGTAGGTTTGGTTGTATTTGTGTTTCTCACTTCTTTTTGTTTTGGTGATGTGAGATTATATATTTTCTGTATTTTTATGAATACAGTAAAAATAGAATCACTTAGGTTGGCATTTTCCTTCCAGCACCTTCTGTAAGGATGGATTTGTAGCTATATATTGTTTAAATTAGACTTTATCACAGAATATCTTATTTCCTCCATCTATAGTGATTCAAAGTTTTGCTGGGTTTAGTAGTCTGAGCTGGCATTTGTGATCTTTCAGAGTCTACAGCACCTCTGTTCAGGCCTTTCTGGACTTTAGATTTTCCATTGGGAAGTCAGGTGGAATTCTAATAGGTTTGCTTTATAATTTACTTGGTCTTTTTCCTTGCAGTTTTAATAATTTTTCTTTATTCTGTATGCTTAGATTTTTAATTATTCGGTGTCAAGGAGACTTTATTTTCTGTTCTAATCTATTTGGTGTTTGATAAACTTCTTGGACCTTTATAGGCATGTTCTTCGTTCAGCTAGGAAAATTTTCTTCTATGATTTTTCAGAAAATATTTTCTGTTCTTCTGAGTAGGGATTCTTCTTTCTCTGTTCCTATTATTATTAGGTTTGCTCTTCTTATAGTGTCTCAGATTTCTTTTATGTTTTGTATTAGGAAATTTTTTTGAATTTCTTTTATTCTTCTTTTTCACTTTACATTATAACCATGGTACTCTCTCCAACCCTCCTCCTGCTCCCCTCACCTCACAGCCAGCCCACCTACATCCACTACTCCCAAAACTTAAGGCCTACAAATGGGTGACAACAAAATCTGGCACATTAAGTTGAGGCAGGACCAAGTCTTTCTCTCCTCTAAATCAAGACTGAATGAGGCATCCCACTATAGCAAATGAACATTGGGAGGTTTTTAGATTCAACATTTTCTTTGATAGCTGTATCTAATTCTTTTTTATGGTATCATCAATGACTGAGATTCTTTCTTACATCTCATGTATTCAGTTGGTGAATCTTGCCTCTATAATTGCTGTATGAATTCCTAAATTGTTCACATCCAGAATTCCATTAGTTTGGGTTCTCTTCATTACTTCTATTTCTGTTTTCAGGTCTTGAACAGTTTTATTCATTTTCTTCAATGGTTTCTTTGTTTTTTTTTTTTCCCGACTTTCTTTAAGGAATTTATTCATTTTCTCCAACTGATTCCTTGTGTTTTTCTGGATTTCTTAAAGAGATTTATTCACTTCCTCTTTAAGGACTTCTATCATTTTCATCTAGGTGGTTGTTAACATCTTTTTTTGTGCTTCAGCTCTGTTAGAATATTCAGGATATGCTTTGTTAGGAAAGCTGGGCTCTAATGGAGACATACTGTTCTTGCTGTTATATATTGTGCTTTTATGCTGATTTCAAGACATCTGTATTTGTGGTGATTATAAGTATGGGTATTCGTTTCTGGAAGGCCTGGAGGGCGTGGTCTGAGGCATCCGCAAATGACATGGATAGGGGAAAGGAGGTTGTAGCTGGAAGGAGTTTGAGCGACTGTGTCTTTTGGGGAACACAGAGAGCAGAGAAGTTCTGAGAACAGGGTACTTACTTTTCTGGCAGACATGCTCTGTGTTTTTCCACCTGATCTAAGAGCTGGGACACAGTGACAACTGAGAGGAGGGAGGCCATGAAAGGATGGTCTGTGGAATCCATAGGAGGCATGGACAAGGGGAGAAGGAAGGCTACTGTTGGTATTTTGATGCAGTGGTTGGGAAGAGACTGAAGGATTGGGTCTACTTGGGGAACAGAGAGGAAGGGGAGATATTTTCGTTGGATTTCAAAACATTTACTGAACAGTAACTGACATACAATAAGCTGCATATGTATACATATGTGATTGTTTTAATAAATTTGAACATGGATAATTACCTATGAAGCCAAAACCACACAGAAACATGGACATGCCCATCATCAAGTAATACAGAAACATTGCTCTGATCACTTCCTTGTACCACTTTTTAAAGTATTCTCTTTAGTGCTCGGCAGTAGTAAAACCTTTTAATCCTAGTATTTGAGAAGTAGATGCAAGTATACCTCTGTGGGTTCAGGAACAGCCTGTTCTACATAGCACATTTCAGGCCAACTAGAACTGTAGAGTAAAACCCTGTCTTGAAAAAGCTAACTCTCAATAATTTTCATGAAATGCTATGCAAATCTATTTTGTCTAAGACAATTTTTTGTGGAACCAGTTTATGGAGACTAATATGTGAGCAGAACTGTCTATACTTCATCTTAGACTCTACCTTCTTCTTAGCATGTTCCTTTTTCCTGTTTTTATTTTCTTCATCTTTTCTTTCTGCTTCCTTTTCCCTTCTTTTCTCCTCTTCTTAGACATTATCATTTTCCATCGTTTTACTTGGCCACCTCTCATTTTGGCCTTTTGCCTGCTTACTGCCACTCCTACATGGATTCATTTTGACAAGTTAAGTCTGCTTCATTAGCTTATACTATGAGAACAGTTGATGCTCAAATATATTTGAAAATGGAAGTTAAGAAGCCCCTTCCTCTGCCAAGAAAGTACTTGTAGTACTATTTTGAACAAATGATGTCATTCTCTCTATATATACATCTGCAATGAGTGTTGCTTTCTTTACTATGTCTACTGTGATGCATATATTCTGTCTCAGTAAAAATATAACCATCTTAGTTATAATTTTTAAGCACCCAAAGACCATATCATCAATCACCTGTTAAGCAAAACTTGGCATCAAAAAATTCTGATACAAATGCACTTAAGTAACCTTTCATCTAAATTCACTGTGTCCAGTTCAATGCACTATTGAACTGAAAAAGAAGTGTTAAAATATATATTTATAAATATGGGTAACTATGTCTTAGAAATAGATATGCTGATATTCTAAAGACAGTACTTATGAATAATATGTGGTATTTTATCTTTTCAAAAATTATTGAAATATGTATGGTGCTTATATCATATAATTTTAGTTACTATAAAATATTTTGAATCATAGCAAACACTTAAAAGATTTGCAAATGTAAGTTGGCTATCATTGTCACTTCAATAAGTCTTATAGTTTTGAAAATACAGATGAAACCTGTGCAATTACTTTTCATTACAGACTTTCAAGAGGGATTATTGGAATGTTTTAATTAAGTAAATGTATTTGCCTTTTATGTTTAGACAAAAGTTGTGTAAATTTTTTTATAAAAATTGTTTTTGTAGGAATATAGGCTTTTGTGATAGAAAATAAGGTTTAAATTTGGGGATTTAGCTTACAAATAGGGATGTTTTCAAGCATTTTCAAGGCTCTGAGTTTTATTTTCAGCTCTGCCCTCCCCCTCACAATATTATACTTGATAACAAAAGCTCTGTGAAAAGTTAAAAATGAGAATTAGTTTCGCTAGCAATCACAGTAGTCTTCATGTAGGCAGGTTTTCATTTTTCTAACTTTTTTTTTGCAAATATTGAGAAGTTCATATACAGAACAAAAGGAAGTTGAAAGGCCTGTGGTTTCCTAAGTGAGGGATTGAAGCTAGCCAAACAACACTTATGGAAGATTACCCCAGCAGCTGTGTTGGGCTTCTGTAGTTGTCTTGCAGTTTATTGCCTGATTGCAAGTGGCATTTGAAACTACTAAAGAGGAAACATTTCGTGAGCTGGTCCAAGTATCTCAACTGTCATAATCCCACAGCACACACTATATAAATTCAAATGAATTAAAAAAATTTCAAAAAAAACCTAATAAAAAGATCCAAGTCCTTCACAATAGAAGAGTATCCCAGACAACATCATGCAAGATTTCTTGTTTTATTCCTTATATAATCAAAATAAATAATTTCATTAGATGCTGAATAAGCATTTGACAAAATTCAACACCCCTTTATGATAAAGGTTTTGCAGAGGTTAGGGATACAAGGGTCATACCTAAATATAATAAAAGAAATATATAGCAAGCCAACAGCTAATATCAAA
>LOEQ01006183.1:107362-121056 GCA_001685075.1 Bramus lutescens | reverse complement strand
GGAAAATGGGAGGAGGGAAGGAGGTGGAAATTTTTAATAATAATAAAGAAAATGTAAAAAAAGGATTCTGGGGATGCAGCTCAGTGACAGAGCAAGAGTATGCATAAAGCTGTGTAATCAATCCCCATTACTGAAAATAAGAAAATATAGCAGAGGAAAGAGAACTTATTAACTGATTTTGAATAGATCACACTTGTATTTTTATATTATCATTTTAATCACAATACAGGAAAGGTATTGAAAAGGGAAACTATAGTTAGGTGATTACTGTAATGGTTGAAGCAAAAAGTCAACAGAAGCCTAGATAAAATATTAGAATGGGTATGAAATTCTGATGGTTTGGAAAAGTCTCTAGGTTAAAAAAATCCACCAGACTTGATGGGATTGAATGGAAGTGGTAAGAGGTAAGGAACTAAGATATGTCTTGGAGATTTAGTTTGACAGATAATAAGGAACTGGTATCTAAAGTCTCATAACATTTGTGGTCCCTGTATGATACTGCTGACTTGAAAGTGAATGTATGCTGGGAACTAAAAAGAGACCCGAGGATGGGACAATTGTGTAATAACCTAGGAATCATTAGCATAAAGGTGAGGGCTAAAGCTAAGCTCTGGGACTGAGATGAAGAGGATGGAAAACAAAAACAGGGGCGTATAAATATTCCAGTGAAAAACTGTGAGGAGAAAAATCAGGGATTATGCTCTTTAACAAGTCGATAGGGGTTTGTGGAATGGAACATTCAGGAAGGACAGATACTTCAGAAAGTTTACTAAGTGAGCAGAGGGTGGTAAAGTGCTTGACTAGCATACGTGAAACCCTGGGTTCAATCCTAATACCACAAGAAAAAAAAAGAAAGGAGGAAAGAGAAAAAGGTTTTCAAAACACCCAATAGATTCAGTCACGACGATTATACTTTTGAAAGTTGTCTTAGATTAAGGGTGGATAGAGTCACACTGCATAGAGTAGAGCAATAAATAGGAGGTATGTGTGTAAATAGTATGTATCTGTTTGGTAAGAAGAGTGATGGAGAAAGGGGTTTCATTTTCCAAGTTAGTTGAGGGAGAGCAGCTAGTGTAAAGAGGTTGAAAGTGTAAAATAGCTCATCTATGAAGCTTTTGTGTAGAGATAGTTTTCTTTATCCTAGAAGCTCCATAAAGCATGAAGTACTATTTCTCTCTTGTAGATAAAGAAATTAAATCACAAAAAAAGAGACTTGCCCAATGTACCTTGTTAGGATCTTGGAGAGCTGAGATATAAACCTAAGTCTGTCTGATTCCCCAAATTCTACTTACATTGCACCCTAAGAATGAATAAATAGTAAGACCATATGCAAAGCTGATGCTGGCAGGTGAGGACAGAGTGACCTCACTCACCTACCTCATAATATTCTTTAAAAAGTTATTTATTTACCTGAGGCTGCTATCAAACAAAGGGGTTGGCTAGATAGTGAAGTATGGAGCTGCGAGGCTCTGAGACCTAGGCTGAAGAATATGGGAAAGCAGGGAAACCTGAGCTCTGAAAACTCTACAGCTCACCCTGATGCCATTACAACTAAAGGGAGAGAATATCACTTAGCGAACCCAAGGAGGGACTGGCGTGGTCAGGTTTTAAGCTAAGTCCATAGGTAAGCCACAGGTGATTTATTGAGGCCTAAAGATTATTGAGGGGAAAAGAGTTGAGGTTTGAGTTAAAGCCCTAGAGTGCATTTGATAGAAAATGGGAGAAGACTTCAGTCAAAAGATGGCAACGCAGAAGGTTCTAAGTGTCAGTGATCAAAGGTTTGGAGTAGTCCTGAGGGAGAAGCTATTCATCACCACAGAGAACTTGCTCTGTAAACCTGCTGTTTTGATTATTTATTGTAAACCTTCATTTTGATTATTTTCTTTGTGATGCCACCTCTTCATTTAAACAGCCAATACCCTTAGCATCTATTTCTTAGGTACCTTTCTTCCTGAGATCCATGGGGTCTTAGTCTGAGAGGAGGGCACAGAAAGCTCAGGAGAGGGATATTGGTGTGGTCATGGGTGAGGGGATGTGAAGAAGAAACTCAACTAAAATGCCAACAGGTGGAGTTGAAAGCTTACCCCCTGAAACCATGATTAGAGTACCCATGGACAAGAGTTTGATGCCATGAATTCTCACTCTATTGAGCTACTCACTGCCACACCTAAGCTAACTCATTAATGTCACATTGTCAACTGAGGAAGATACAGCTCCCACGTCTCTAGTCCCGAGGTATGGCCTATCAGCAATAGGGAACTACCAGATGGATGGAGGGCCCTTGTCTTCACTTTATTCACTAACGGCCCACAGACGAGTACAAATGTGTCTGCTTGGAGATGAGTTCTAATTATGACCTTCTTGAAATCTCCAAAAACTCAGGGAAAATTTCCAAGAAGTAGGGGTTTCAAGGGCAGGCAGAAAAGTGTATACGAAGTCACCAAGCTGTGAAATGACTTGGCTATTTTGACAGCGATCTTGAGTCCTAAAATTGAAACTGAGAGGATGAGTATCCTTACGGCGAAGGTCAGAGAGTAAACATAGAGTCTGGCGTTCCAGATTTTTGATAGGGATTTTTTTTTTTGCTTTTTGTTTTGTTACCCACAGATCTAGAATTGTGGCTTCCCCACAATGAGAACAATCTTAGTCCAATAAACCAGAATGAGTCTCATGGACATCGCCAAGATCTTCTCTCTTCTGCAGCCTGAAAAGGAGGAGGAGGATACTGACACAGGAGAGAAACAAGCTCTCAATCAAGCTGTGTATGACAATGACTCCTGTACTCTGGACCACCTTCTTCAGCAGGAGCGCTATAAACGGTTCATCAATAGCAGGAGTGGCTGGGGAATACCTGGAACACCCTTGCGCTTGGCTGCTTCTTATGGCCACTTGAACTGTGTGAAGGTCCTACTGGAACATGGTGCTGATGTAGACAGCTTGGATGTCAAAGCACAAACACCACTTTTCACCGCTGTTAGTCATGGTCATCTGGAATGTGTCCGCGTGCTTCTAGAAGCCGGCGCCTGTCCTAGTGGTAGCATCTACAACAATTGCTCTCCTGTTCTCACCGCCTCTCGTGATGGTGCTGTTGCCATCTTACAGGAGCTCCTAGGGCATGGAGCAGAGGCCAATGTCAAAGCTAAATTACCAGTATGGGCCTCAAACATAGCTTCATGTTCTGGTCCCCTCTATTTGGCTGCAGTCTATGGGCATCTCGACTGTTTCCGCCTGCTTTTACTCCATGGGGCAGATCCTGATTACAACTGCACTGACCAGAGTCTCTTAGGTCGTGTTCCACAGCCTCGCACACTTCTTGAAATATGCCTTCATCATAATTGTGATCCAGAGTACATCCAGCTTTTAATAGATTTTGGAGCTAACATCTACCTTCCATCTCTCCCCTTGGACCAGACCTCACAAGATGATAAAGGCATCAAATTGCTGCTACAAGCCCGAGGTGAGTGGTGATCTTGTATACCTCATAGCCTTCTTCATTGTAGGTCTCAGGGTTCCAAATCATCATCTAAATCCTTCCTTCTGGGTTGAACTAGAGACAGCTCCTGGGGTCGTTCTCCTGGGGTCCTGTGGAGAAAAGGTTAAAGATTCCACATGAGTAAAAGGGTCACTAAGTTGAGGTATATAGAAAGCATTTATAGAATTTCTGGTCTTAGATATGCCAATGACTGGCTGTTTTGATGCCCTGAGCGTCTCTTCTCTAGACCTCTAGTGTATCTCCATTGTTACCATGCATTGGGGGATGGTTGGGACAATTCTAAAGGGAGAGGGCATTAGGGCTATAGTAGCCATGGCAGAGTAGATTTAGGCTTGGAATTGATGCTCATAATCTGTTTCTCATTGCCATAGCCACTCCACGGTCACTCCTGTCTCAGGCCCGTTTAGTTATCTGCAGAGCCCTGGTCCAGGCCAAACAGCCACAAGCCATCGACCAGCTGGATATTCCTGCTGTGTTGATTAGCTACCTCAAACACCAATGACAAGTTTTCAGTCTTCCAAGGAACCCGTGATACCTCCAAAAGACACCTGGTAAACCAGGTAGCTTGAATATAATACGCCTCATGACTTCACTGATGTATTACCCTCCATAATAAAGTCCCCAGCAAAGTAATGGTGTCTGCTGTTTGTGTGGGAATGAGGGAGCTGTGGAAAGGGTTAGCTCTGTCATAGGGAAGAATGGCCAGAAGTCTGGTCCTCAAAAGCACGGAATGAAGAGAGAAGAAACTGGCCCATTGTGGCAACCTTCTCAACAAGACTCTTGGTAAGAGTTCGCTGACCTGGTATAAAGGCTTTGAAAAATCCAAGTATGTGGAAGAAGCCAAGTAGGCTTGGACTCCAAGCAGTTTTTCTAGTCTCTACTCTAGCACATGCTGACTATTCTCAAAGTCAATATCATTATCTTTATCTGATCTAAGGGCTAGAAATGTACACCCATTTGAATAGGGCACAATCTTCTACGATATGTGAGACATAGATTCTCTGGTTGACCTGTGAAAAACACATGGACACCAGACATTTCAAAAGACTTACAATTGAGGCTATTATTGGTATATACCAAATACCCCAAAATGAGGAAGGGCTGAAACAACCCCATTTTCTACATGAGGTTACAGAGATACTAGCAAAATTAAGAGTCTATGTTTGGAGTAAACCAAATCTCCAGACTACTCATAGGTGTTCTTTTTCTAGTTGCCTGTACTTTCATTGGGTTTGAGAAACAGTGCCTTGGTCCTTTTCTCTCCCCAGACCTCACTATTCCCTTCTAGACAATGGGCCAAGGGTTGGGATAGATCATCTCAAATGCCAATAACTCTTCCAAGATTCTTTTCCCTATGAGGTGTGACTAATAAGTAGAGGCAGCATAACTAAACTCAATCTTCCCTTGGCCTTTTGTTTCCTGTTGTTACTGACCCTCAGTGAGACTCTAGTACCCCTATTACCCAAACTTTCATCTGCCGCCAATGTTCAGGCAGGCTGAGTCGAAGGTACTTTAAACTTCAGGTGAGCTCTAGATCCGTCCCTCTTTTGGAAAAAAAATATGAGAAAGTACAGCTTTCAGCTTCTAGGCTTCTTGCTCGCTCCTTGCTCACCTGTCCAATGAGTAGACCTCCTTTATTCAGTATAAAAGCAGTGCATGATAGGGAAAAAGTAGTGTCTGGTAGAATGACCCCTTTCCAGTGCTCTGGCTCATAGATAAACTGCTTCAGAACTACTGCTTATTCTGTTTTAGCATCCTTGACCTCACTTAAAAATGAGTCATTCTTTCTAATCAGAGTTGCCCTCTTTTCCAGAAATTATATTCCTAGAAATTTATGAGTTGGCTCCACAGAATCTCCCTATTCTGGGCTAGCTATTGTATTTCAGAAATTATGTAACCCTAGGGTTCTTTCCTTTTGCCCCCACCCTTGCCTTCTTTCCTGTCCATTCATTTCTCTTTAGTTACATTTTCAACCTTAAGTTTATTTCTATCTACATGTAAAGCATTAAAATGTACATGTATATAAAGTATTGCATGATATTCCAATACATTTTATACATGGTCTAATGTTTAAGTCAGGTTACTAATATTATTTCCTTAAATATTTATAATTTTGAGGTAAAAATTTAGAGTTTTTCTAGCTTTTTGAAATGTCTATACAGTGCAGTGCTACTATCTGCAGTCACTCTAATGTGAATTAGCAAACTGGAAGTTTTTGGCCATTTTATAACTGATATCACCATTCTGCTTTTAACTTCTTGAAGTATTAACTTATTTTTATAATCCACATATAAGTTAGTTGATTGGGTATTTCTTTTTTGATGTCTGACTTATTTCCCTTAACATAATGAGTACTGATTGTTACCAGGGGCTGAGGGCATGCAGAGAAATGAAATGGGAAATTACTGATCAAAAGAATCTAATCTTAAGGAGACTTTGAGATCTGTTGTACACAGGGTACTATAGTCAATAATTATGCAGTATATTATTCAAAATGACTAAAATTAAAATTTAAATACCAAACCATGAAATTATAGGTAAATAAAGATATTGGGTATGTTTATCAGCTTGATGTTATCATGCTACATTTAATGAAAATATTACATTGTTACTCATTTGTGTATAAAATTGTGATTTTGTTAAGTATATTTTTCAAAAGAAAGCTAAGCAGTTACCTTCAGTCAAATACTTCTTATATGCTGGAGAATGTGCTCAAGTAATCATTTTATGTAGATTAAGTCATTTGATTTAATAGCCTTACCATACTCATGGCCATTTTATAGATTAAAAAACTGAGATCCTTTGTTGTTAAGTTAAAAAAAAACAAGTAGTCACTCACAAACCTACAGAATGGGATGAATGCCCCTACCTAGACAACATCCTACCTGGGCCTTTAGCAACTAGCCATTTTCTAAACCAGCTGCATCTGACTCTGTGCAGTATTAGCAAGCATTCTTAAACTTTCCCCCACATACTGCTTTCCTTCTCACCATCAAATTGGAACTTTAGTGTCTCCTACTTTCCAGAGCAGGTAGGTATGAAATCTTTACCTTTCATGTCAATATACTACTGAATCCTCCTATTCTTCTTTCTTGTCTTAGTCTGCCCTAACCAAGACTAACTCACCTGTAGGTGCTCTAGACTACACCTATCACCAGCTGCCACCCCACACCACATTATCTTTTATTTTTCTTTTTAATTTTAAATACACAGATTTGATTTATTTGTTAAGTGTGTGCCGTAGCACATATGCGGAAATGAGAGGAAAACTTTGTGGCGTCATATCTCCTTCCACCTTTAAGTGGCTTCTGGGAATGGAATTCGGGTAGTCAGGCTTAGAAGCAAGCATGATTACCCACTGAGCCAGATTTCTTTGTCGTTTACTTAATTGATCTCTTTTCCTCGATGTACGAAGAAGCACACCCTTCTAATATGTGAAAACAAACATGCTCCCTAGGGCCCTCTCCAGTCACTACTCTTAGTAGCCAAACTTCTGTAACAAGGAAACCATCTTTATCACCCATACTGGTTGGTGTACATCCCACTTCTGCTTCCAGCCAGTATTGCCCGCTTCACCCACGAATTTCTAGGTCCATACCCCAGAGCATATTTTCTGCGTTTATCTCAGAGTCTTGTAGGATTTTTCTCTCACAACCTTCATCCAAGGTGCCATCACAGTGTTCAGTTATTTCTGTTTTCAGAATACATGCAGAATCCAAATGCTTCTTGCCACATCACTGCCTCTCACCTGGGTCAGTAATAGAGCTAGTACTCTGCACCTGTTTCCATTCTCTTTTCTCCATTGTATTCATTCCTATCTGGCCTAACTGTACATTTTACAGAAGTAGTTGTCTAGTATGTTAGTGCTTTCATTATCATGATGGAAGGCAATGAAAAATGGCAATAAAAATAGATAAATAACATACATACATTATATGTTAGGCAGTAGTATTGCTAGGGATGGGGGGAAGCTAACTAGGTACTGGAAAATGAAGGCAATGGAACAGGGAATTCTTACATATCAGGAGTCCAGGTAAGATCTCACTGTTAATCTTTGCGTTGTGACATCTGATCGCATGCCTGAAGGAAGGAGGGCACAAAACTTGCCCATTATCAGATGTCAAACACCACAAACAAAGGGAAAAACAAGTTCAACGCTTGTATTTCTATGCTGTCTCTCTTTTCCTCTCTTTCTTCCTCTCTCCCTCTCCCTCTCTCTTCTGTTTTATAGCATGGGCTTTTGTAGCTAAGGCAGGCTCCTAACCTATGATCTTCCTGTCTTACTCTCTCTCTGCTGAGTGCTGGATTTATAAGTGTGTATCACCATACCTGGTTCAAAGTTACGACCTTAATTTTGTTTGTTTGCAGTGCTTGGGATTGGAATTAGAAGCTTGCACAGGCTGCTAAAATTTCTCAAGCATTCAACTACATTCCCAGCCTCTTACAGGAACACATTCTGACACATCAAGCTCAGAATGCCCCAGACACAAGCACTACATTTTCTTAATCTGTATCTATAGTCCCTGCATGGCAGCAACATCTGGCAGTTCCTTGCCCAAATTGGGAAAGGTAAAATATGGGTCCTCCTCTACTAGAACAACTGCTTGTAAGGAGAGCAGTTGTGTTCCATTTCCCACTCTGGATGATGACTAGGCTACTCCAGTGACACGGAACTTGGCAGAGAGGAAGTATTCAGTGAGTGGAATCATCACAGTTTTCGGATGTCAGTGTTTTCCAACACAGGCAAAAGAAGCCACAGCTCCCTCCTGTAAACTCAGCAGGCTGAATAGTTTCCCCAGTTCAGGGGGCCTCGACTAATGCCAGGACTTGATTTGTGCCTTCAACTATGCAAAGCATTTTGGGTCTAGCTACTATAATAAAATGGTTGAAATTTTATTAAAGAAACAGCAATATACGCTCAAGTCTCATGATTAGGAGAAAAGGAGGCATTCAGAAGAAAGCAAGACATGGGCTGGAGAGATGGCTCAGTGGTTAAGAGCACTGACTCTTCTTCCAGAGGTCCTGAGTTCAATTCCCAGCAACTACATGGTGGCTCACAACTATCTGTAATGAGATTTGGTGCCCTCTTCAGGGGTGCAGGTACACATGAAGGCAGAGTATTGTATTCATAATAAATAAATAAATAAATCTTTAAAAAAAAGAAGCAGAAGAAAGCAAGACAGACCCAAGGGTAGGTGTGGGCCCATCGGGGGAGTCTTAGCTCAGTGTTTCTAAAATAGGCATATGTAGGATTTGAAGTTTCTACCTTATCACTGTCAAGTTTCAGAGGGTCACATATCAAGATTACAGGTGAGAAGGGAACTGTGTTTCCCACAAAGAAAGTGAGATACATTTACTGTAAATAGTGTTGTTTGATGTTCTCAGGTAAAGGAGGGGGCTCTATTCAAAGACATATATTCAGGCATTAATTCTAGCATATTGTTACTTGGACATAAAATATCTACACATGAAAAGAATACCATGTATAAGGAAGAGACTGTTGCTGTGTTAATCATCATGGCCAAAATCAACATGGGGAGGGCAGGGTTTATTTCATTTTAAAATGCCCAGGACACAGTCTATCACTGAGGGAAGTCAGAACAAGAATTCTAGCAGGAACTGAAGCAGAAGCCATGGGGGAATGTTGTTTCCTTGTCTACTCCTTAGCTCATGCTTAACTAGCTTTAGTATTTGGCCCAGGACCTCCTGTCTTGGGCAAGTGGGCTGGGCCTTCCCACATCAGTCACCCAGTCCCTCACTGACAGGGCCATGATTTGGGCAATCCCTAAATTGTGGTTTCCTCTCCCAAGTGACCCTGGTTTGTGTCTGGTTGACAGTAAAAGCTAAGCAGGATGCCCACCAGCACAACAAATGCTGATTGTGCTCGAATCCTTTCTTCTCTGCGGTTGAGAGGCTTCAACCAGACTCCAGGGTGAGAGGTTCTTTCCCTTTCTATGTAGCCATAATTTTCCTGCCCTTTCTTCTTTTTTCTCAATTTTTAATTGAAAATAATATTTTTCATACAACATTTTCTGATCACGGTTTTCTCTCCCCCAACTACTTTGCTTAAGGGCAGGCCCCATGCCCAGCAGTAGATGGTCAGTACAAAAAGAACTCAATGGTATTTTTGTAGATTTTTTTGTCTCATATTGCTTGCTTGGGATTTTGTTTTTTATCTTTCTGGTCTTTAGCATGTATATTATAATTTTCCTGTCTTTCTAGCCTGTTGAATTCAGTGGCCTCTAAGCTTGATACTATTTCTGAAAATGTCTTATTTGACAATGTTTAGCAAATATATGCTTAGCACTAAGTTTATTTTTAAACACAATTGGGTGCTAAGGATTTAAAAGTGAACAAGGAAAGCTTAGTCTGGTTTGCAGAATCAAAAGGAATCTGTAACTAAGTAAGCACAAGCTCGTGTATGCTTAGTTTACAAAAGTAATTTGAAAGATAGTTAGGCCTTGTAACTTTGAGAATATCTACACTGTATCGAAAGGAGACCACTAATAATGAAGTTACTGATATTAATAACAATAATACCAATGGATAACATTTATTTAGGTTTGTATGTATCAGGCTGTAGTCTTATTACAGCTCCATGACATGTGTGTTAAGCACTATCATATTGCATGTGAAATGTTCCCCATAGTTGTATGTTTAAAAATTTGGTTCAAAGTTGATACCACTGCTTGGAAGTTGAAAAAAAAAAAACCTTTCCAAGCTGATGAAGGGTAGCTGGAGGGGCAGGAATTGAGGCTTATGACTTGGCCCTGGTTCTGCCTTGAGGTCTTTGCTTTCAGGTAGGTATTATGGGATGAGCATCTGACTGCCACACCCTTTTACCACCATGACACAAACTGGTCTCACTACCATGCTAAAACTGAGAGCCAAATTATTTCCTACTTTAAGTTACTTCTTTGAGTTATTCTCTCACAATGAGAAAGAAAGTATCTACCACAGAAATGAGGCATCAGGAGGGCAGTCGTTGGTGTGATAAATTCAGCCCTGTGGCTCATAGACCCTTAAAATTGGTTTCTAGGAGGAATGTGGAAGAGTGTGAGCTACGGAAGCACAGGAATGTCATAAGCAGAACTTAATGAGAAGTTCTGGTCAGAATGTGAAAACCCAGAATACCAATGGAAATGTGGATGTGAAGACCATGTTCTTCAGGTCTCAGAAAGGAAAAGGATCTCTATCAGAAATTGGGCTACAATTCCTTTGTGCTACATTCTGGCAAAGGAATGATTGTGGTCTTGCCCATGTCCTGAAAGTTTCAGGCTGAACAGAAGAGTCATGAAAGAAGTTGTTTAGAGAGGATTTCAGTACAGCATAGGTTCAGGTTACTCCTCATTGCTCTTAGCCAGACAGCAAGATTTACAGTGATAGAGAACAGAAAGTGGAGCCAAACTATATTTTAAAAGGTGCAGCTGGCAAGGAAAGCGTGATAGAAAGGGGTGTGAGCTAGTTCAGAGTCATGAACAAAGTAGCTGCAGATAGAGATAAGGGGGTAGTAACTGTTAAAGGGATTAGTGCAATTAAAGAAAAGCTATGAACTCTGCAGTAAGACAATGAGAGTAATGTCCCACCCACTTGAAAGCTCCAGGGTGTGTGAGAGTTATTTGTCGTTGTCAACTTTACTGGATTTGGACTCTCACAAAAGGCACACCTCTAGATAATTATTTTTCCACCTGCAGCCATTAAGGCACACATCAGCCTCTGTGTCTGTGGCCAAAAGACAGTAGACTATTACGTCTCATGCCAAAAGCAGAAACTGTCATCATTATCCACATATTGCTCATTTTGCACACATGAGGAATGCAAGAGTTACAGGATCATGGATATACCAAGGTTCAAAGATGCTACTAAGACCAGGTGATGTATGGCAGAGTCAAGTTCCCTGCAAGGAGTTTCTTAGAGGCCATTGTATGGATGCCAGCAGGATGGCTCAGTGGGTAAAAAGGGGCTTGACACACAAGCAACCTAATTTTAATCCCCAAAACTACTTAAAAGTAGAAGGAGAAAACTGACTCCACAAAGCTATCCTCTGAGCTCTGCAATTTGTGCCAGGGTACACACTTCACCCCTACAATAATAATAATAAACAATAGAAAAAGTCAAAGACAGGCTATTGTATAAAGCTGTGCTGGTGAAGGCTAAGTTGCAATAGAAACACCCGGATGTTGGAGGTACCATTGTGAAATGTCTACCAAGGAAAACTCCAGGCACTCAGTGGAATTGACCTAAACAAGAGCCAGGAATACACTGTAGGTGGCTACGGGTAAAAAGCTACTTGGAGCCCAGATGATGTCATCATGAACCCCAGATATGGATGCGGATATGGAACTACAGAGTTTTTGGTAGTTTCTGTCTTGATTTATCTCAATATTTCTGTCTTTCTCTCTTCCTTCTTTTCTTTTCTTTTTCTTCCTTCCTTTCTTCTTTCTTTCTTCTTCTATCCTTCCTTCCTTCCTTCCTTCCTTTCCTCCCTTCATTTATTTGTTTATTTATTGGCAGGGTCTGTGTAAGCCTGGCAGGCCTAAAACTCAGTAAGATTCCCCCTGTCTCTGCTTTCTGACAGCTAGTATTAAAGCCCCCAGATGGTCCAATATTTCCTTGATATACCTCTGTTCCTCTTTGTTGGAATGGGAGTTTTTTCTTTGTCATGTATATTAAAATTATGTGATTAATTTATTTTACAAGATTTCATAGCTAAGAGCCTCACAAGAGATTTTAGAATCTTCTGTAAGGCAAAGGACAGAGTCAATAAGACAAAATAGCAGCCAACTGAATGGGAAAAGATCTTCACCAACCCCACATTGTACAGAGGACTTGTCTCCAAAATATATTAAGAACTCAAGAAACCAGACACCAAAATACCAAATAATCTAATTAAAATATGGTGTACAGATCTCATTTCTGTCTTCCCCCCATCTCAACCATCCCATTCCCTCATGTTCTCCTCTCCCCTCTCCTTCTCTCCTCTCCCTTATCTCCCACCCTCCCTTCTTTCCCCACCCCCATGCTTCCAATTTTCTCAGGATATCTTGTATATTTCCCTTTCCCAGGAGAAACAGGGATCTAAAGAGAGAATTCTCAACAGAAGAATCTCAAAAAGCTGATAGACACTTAAGGAATCGATCAACATCCTTAGTCATCAGGCAAATGCAAATCACAACAATTTTGAGAAACCATCTTATACTAGTCAGATTGGCTAAGATGAAAAACTCCAATGATAGCTTATGCTGGAGTGCAAACTCATACAGCCACTTTGGAAATCAGTATGGCGATTTCTTATAAAACTGGAACCAATCTACCTCAGGACCCAGCAATAACACTCTTGGGCATATACCCAAAGGATGCACACACATACCACAAGGACATTTTCTCAACTGTGTTCACAGCAGCATTATTAGTAATAGCCAGAACCTGGAAACAACCTAGATGCCCCTCAACCAAAGAACTGATAAAGAAAATGTGGTAAATTTACATAATGGAGTACTACTCAGAGGTAATAACAATGACATCTTGAAATTTGCAGACAAATAGATGGAACTAGAAAAAAAACATCCTGAGTGAGGCATTCCAGACCCAGAAAGACAAACATGGTATGTACTCACTCATAAGTGGGTATTAGACATAAAGCAAAGAATAACTAATCTATAGTCCATGGCTCCAGAGAAGCTAGGTGACAAGAAGAACCCTAAGAGAGACACACAGAGATCCCCCTGGGAATGGGAAATAGACAAAATCTTCTGAGAAAATTGGGAGCATGGGGGCAGGGAGAAGGGAGGGCAGAAGGGGAGGGGAAGGCAAGAAGGAAAGAAGGGAAGGAGAACATGAGGGGATAGGAAGGCCGAGATGGGGGAAGGACAGAGAGGGAGAGAAAGGAAAGAGATACCTTGATTGAGGGAGTCATTTTGGGGCCATCAGTAAACCTGGCACAAGAGAAATTCCCAGGAACCCACAAGGATGACCCCAGCTAAGATCCTAAGCGATTGTGGAGAGGGTGTCTGAATTGGCTTTGCCTTGTAGTCAGATGGATGACCATCTTAGAACCTTCATCCAGCAACTGATGGAAGCAGATGCAGAGACCCACAGCAGAGCACTGGGCTGAGCTTTCAAAGTTCAGTCGAAGAGAGGGAGGAGCGAGAATATGAGCAAAGGGGTCAAGACCATGATGGGGACACCCACAGAAACAGCT
>LOEQ01006183.1:42780-56263 GCA_001685075.1 Bramus lutescens | reverse complement strand
GACTGGGAAGGAACAAGCATAGGACCAAACTAGTCCCTCTGAATGTGGTTGACAGTTGAGGGACTGGAGCAGACTGGGGGGCCACTTGCAGTAGCACCAGGATTTATCCCTACTGCTTGTACTGGCTTTTGGGATCCTATTCTCTTTGGATGGAGACCTTGCTCAGCCTGGAAATAGTGGGGAGGGCCTTGGATCTTCCCCAAGGCAATGTGCCTTATCCACTCTAGGGAGTGGATGAGGGAATAGGTGGAGGGAGTGGGAGGAGAGGAGGGAGTGGGAACTTGGATTGGTATGTATGATGAAAACCGGAAGCTTGTTTTCTTTAAAATAATAAAATAAAAAATATGTATATGCATAAACATTAGTGTTTTCGATGTATTTTAAAAGACCTTATAACTGCAAATTAATATACTCATTTAGCTTCTTAAAAACTTATGAAACTGGTACTTTGTAATCTGTTAAATGTTTCATAAAAATTTCAAAATGCTATTTATTCCTATAAAACATTCATGATTGTAATAATAAAGTTTAAAACTTAACATTGGATATAGAGATTTTAATAATTTTTTAAAAACAAACTCTTAAAAAGCTATTAATTTCAGAGCTGGAGAGATTGCTGAGTAGTTAAGAGCACCGGCTGCTCTTCTGAAGGACATGTGCTTGTTTCCCAGAACCCACATGGCAGCTTACTGTAGCTCCAGTTTCAGGGAATCCGACACCCTCTTTTGGCCTCTGTGAATGCCAAATATGCACATGGTGCACAGGCCTACATGAAGGCAAAACATCCCCACACAGAAAAAAGCTATTAATTTCATTTTATTTGTGTGATAGTCATGGGTAAAAATAATAAGTCAAAAAATTGCTCTATGTTGGTTAGGATGCCTCTGGGCAATGTATACTGTAATAGCTATAGGTTTCATTTTAAAAAATATTCATAATATACAAATATTATATATATTAGATTGAAGCTGTAATACAAGTATACATATACATTGTTCCAATGTTTTTATTCAGTTTCCTATGTATGATAAGGACTATAGGAGATATAATGAACGGTAACATTAAAAACTTAGATAAGCCTATTCTGTATATGCTAAAATGGCTGTTATTAAAAAATAAGATAATATTTGGTACCTCATTTTTCTAAGTTAAAATTCAGCATAAACTTATAATATTATGAAGTAAAAACTACTGCCTGTTTACCCATGATCTTCTTTTTAAAGATAGATTTTCCCAAGATCCTTATCTTATTCAAGTAAAAATAAAGGAGAGAAGTCATTTAAAACTAATCTGTTGGTTGCCTGCTCCAACCTGTTTAAAACCTTACCAATAAGATTAATTTTATGTCTTTACCATCAAGGGTCTTGGGGCTAGAAAGACGGTTCAATTTTTAAGAGCATTTCTGATCTTACAGAGGACCTGAATTTGATTCCCAGCATCTACCTGGGTGCTCACAATTGTAATTCCTGGTCCAGAGGATCCAATTATATCTTCTAGCCAATGTGGGCACCAAGTGGTACATTTACATCAATTCATGGAAACACTCATACACATTAAAACAAAATGTAAATAAATCCTTTTAAAAAATTATCAGAAGGTCTTCTAATTTATATATCAAAATTATATTTATGAAAATGCACATTATGGATTAGCTATTGTTAATGTTAATAAAATGTTACATAACTTATGGTCTAACTTAAAATTGACAAATGATACAAAAAATTGACATTAAAATATGTTTATTTATGGATACTATTTTGTTTATTTATTGTATTCATACATGCATGTGCCATTGTGTGTGTGAGTGTGTGTGTGTGTGTGTGTGTGGTTGTCAGAGGACAATTTGAGATAATTAGCTCTCTCTTTCCACAATGTGAGTCTTGGAGATAAAACTCTAGTTTTCCAATTTGGCAGCAAGGACCTTCACAGAGCCATCTTTCTGGCTCATTTCTTTAATCTTTCCAACTAACAGAATTCAGTTCCTAGCAGCCACTTAGGGCAGTTCACAATCACCTGTAATTCCAGGTCCAGGGGAATCTTTAGGGTGCTACTGGTGGTACCTGAACTCAAATGTACCCGGAGCACCCTCCACCCCCATATAAAGATATACACAATATAAAATAAAATAAATATTAAATAACTACCCAACTCTAGTGTTGTCTTTATTAGATGTTCTCCAGTACAAACCCCAGCAATCTTGTTCTTCCAATCCTATGACTACTAGACCTTATAAAATGTACTTTTGGATACAAGTATCACTGAATTATAATTTACTTCCTTCCCTCAACATAGGATTCTGAAAGTCTGGGTCAAAGATTTTAATTATATTAATCCATAGTTTACCAAAGTGTCTGAAACTTAGTTGCTGAACAGCAACAGCAGTCCGCATTTGTTTCCAATTGGGTGTTATATGTCAGACATTCTTTAAAATACTGTAAATATATTAACCAATTTAATTTTAAAGAAAGTCATATGTATTAGATATTATCATCATATTCAGTTTCCATAGAAGAAAATTGAAGCATAGATATTTTGTATTGTCTGTCTAATATCTAACAGACATACACACACACACACACACGCACACACACACACAAAGAAAGCAAGAAAAGAAAAGGAAACAAGCGAGTTAGGATTCAAATCTACAGGATTGGACTCTAGAGATTTTTTTAACTCCTAATACATAATAGATGGGCAAAGAAATGGGGAAATTGATGAATAAATAGATAGGTATATGGCTGAAAGAATAGAATGCTCAATAGATAAGTGTGTGGGTGGATGAAATAGAAAGGTTGAAGAAATAGAGGTTTAGGAAGAATAAAAAAACTATGAGTTAACACATAATTAATATGATTTAGTTTGGGAATAGTTCTCAGATCCTATTACTACCCCACAAAAGGTTTGATATGTTCATGATATGTAAAAACATGTTTCCAATAGTTCTATGATAACTATTTGGTGTCAGGGTAGGAACAAACCTTGGTTAACAGTTCCGTATTTCTGTCTTCTTAAAATTCTTTTCTCTCTCATCTATGCTTATAATTCAAATTTTTAGTGTTTTTAATGGTATATCATGTTCCTGTGTGTTCCTTTCCTTTTTTTTTGGTTTTGGTTTTTTATGTTCATGTTCCTTGCTTATTTGGTGTAGATCCTCTGTTTTATCTCCCAAACTTGATATTCTGTCTTCTGTTTGAGTCACTCTACTTGTAAGGCTTTCTTTTCAGTTTTCTGGTTGGGCCACGTGTTTTTCAATTTTGTCTTCATTTCATCTTGAGTTCTCTTCAAAGTTTCTCTGTTTTCCAGCCTTAGATTGTCCTCAACATTTCTATCAGCCTTATGTTTGTTTCTTGGTCGTCAATCAAGAGTTTATTCTCCTTAAGCTCTTTCTCCTTAATTTCATTGAACTTTTCTTTGTGTCTTCTGTAAACTTGAACTCTGCAGTGAAGTTTATGTTCATTCTTTTGAACTCCGTGTTCTGGAGTTCATCTAGGTCATTCTTACTGGCAACTACACCTATAGGACTAGTGAGTTTTGGAAAGAAGATACTAGAAACTCAACTTTGCCTTAACAGTTGGCACCATATAAACGTGAAACCAACTGGGAAAGCAAGTGATGATCTCCTACTACCTGACAAAATAGACTTCAAACTAAAGCTAATCATTAAGAAGGACTTAGTTTCTCTCTTTTAAAAATTTTCACTCATATATTACATCCTGACTGCAGTTTCCCTACCTTCTTTCCCCACAGTCTATCCTTCCCACCTTCCCTACCCCTCAGATTTCTCCATCCCACCTCTCCTCAGACAAGAGCAGGCCTCCTAGTTACATCCACCAAACAGCATAGCAAGTTTCCATAAGACCAGGCACATACCATCACATCAAGACTGGACAAGGGTCACAAAATTAGGCAAAAGAGTCAGAGACAGTCCCCACTCCCACTGTTAAGAACCTCCCTAAAACATTAAGCTACTCCATAACATATAGGCAGAGGACCTAGGCCAGACCCCCATGAATTCCAGTCAGTTGATTCCATGACCGTGTTTCCATGGTGTCCCTGATCCCTCTGGTTCCTCTGATCCTTCTTCCCTTCCCTGAGCTCTGCCTAATGTTTGGCTGTGGAATGCTGCGTCTGCTTCCATCAGTTTCTGGATAAAGTCTCTCTGGTCTCTTTGATGAGGATTCTGCTAGATTCTGGTCCCAGAACTCTCTGCAGGTGGGACAAACTGTAGTTAGAAGGTTTTGTGACTGGCTTGGTGCCCCAATTCTTCCAGAAGATGGCCAGTTCAGGTTCTGTATTCCCCCATTACTAGAAGTCTTTGTTAATGTTACTCTTGTAGATTTCATGGAGTTCCCATTGCGCTAGGTTTCCACCTCATCCCTGAGTGCCCCCCCAATTTTAGTCATTTTTCCCAGTATTTTATCCCTCCATGCCTCCTTCCTTCTTGTTCTCAACCCTACCTGCTCTAAGTCCACTGGTAAAATCTATTCTATTTCTCCTTCCCAGGGAGATCTTTGAGTCCCTGCTTAAGCCCTCCTTGTTACTAAGCCTCTTTCGGTCTGTGGTTCATAGCATTATTATCTTTTACTTTATAGCTAATATCAACTAATTAATGAGTATATACCATGAGTGTCTTTCTGTGTCTGGGTTACCGCACTCAGGATTATTTTTCTAATTACATGCATTTGCCTGAAAATTTCATGATGCCATTGTGTTTAACAGCTAGTAATACTCCTTTGTGTAAATGTTCTACATTTTCTTTATGTATTTTTAGGTTGAGGGACAGCTTCTGGTTATTACAAATAAAGCTGCTATGAACATAGTTGAACAAATGTCCTTGCGGTATGACGGAGCATCCTTTTGGGTCTTGAGGTACGTCAATTCCCAATTTCTGAGAAACCGCTACACTGACTTCCAAAGTACCTATATGAGATTGCACATCCACCAGGAATAGAGGAGTGTTCCCCTTGCTCCACATCCTCTTCAGCATAGCTGTCATGTTACTGATCTTAGCCATTCTGATAAGTGCAAAATGGAACATTGGAATCATTTTGATTTGCATTTCCCTGATGGCTAAGGATGCTGAACTTATCTTTAAGTATTTCTCAGCTATTTGAAATTCCTGTTATCCATTTAGATCAGATTTTTTTAAATTCAATCATTAACTTGTTGTCTAGTTTTTTGAATTCTTCATACATTTTGGAAATTAGTCCTTTGTCAGATTCAGGGTTGGTGAAGAACTTTTCCCATTGTGGGGGATGTTGTTTTTCCTATTGATGGTGTCCTTTGCTTTACAGAAGCTTTTCAGCTTCATGTGGTCCCGTTTATTAATTGTTGATCTAATTGTCCGTGCTATTGTTGTTCAATTCAGGAAGTTGCAAATAAGTTCAAGGCTACCTTTTTCTCTATCAGTTTCATTGTACCTGGATTTATATTGAGGTCTTTGATCTACTAGGACTTGAGTTTTGTAATCTATTTGCATTCTTCTACATGACAACATCCAATTAGACCATTACCCTCTGCTGAAGATGCTTTCCTTTGTCCATTGTATAATTTTGGCTTCTTTGTCAAAAATCAGTTGTCCATAGGTATGTGAATTTATGTCTGTGTCTTCATTTAATTTCATTGATCCACCTGTCTGTTTTTATGCTAATACCATATCATTTTTGTTACTATAACTCTGTGATAGAGCTTAAGATCATGGATGGTGATACCTCCAAATGTTCTATTATTGTACAGGATTGTTTTAGCTATCCTGACATTTTTGGTATTCCATATAAAGTTGAGTATTGTTCTGTCATGGTATATAAAGAACTGTGCTGTAATTTTGATGGTGATGGCATTGAATCTGTAGATTGCTTTGGTAGGATGACCATATTTACTGCTAATACTACTGACCCATGAGCATGAAAGATCTTTCCAACTTCTGAAATCTTCTTCAATTTCTTTCTTCAAAGACTTGAAGTTCTTGTCATACAGGTCTTTAACTTACTTGGTTAGAGTTGCACCAAGATATTTTATATGATTTGTGACTATTGTGAAGTATTTGTTTCACTAATTTCATTCTCCATCCATTTATCATTATATATAGGAGGGCTACTAATTTTTTGAATTAATCATGTATTAAACTACTTTGCTGAAAGTGTTTATCAGCTGTAGAAAGTCCATGGTAGAATTTTTGGGGCTGTTTATGTGCACTATCATATCATCTGCAAATAGTGATGTTTTGACTTCTTCTTTTCTAATTTGTATCCCCTTGATCTCCTATAATAGAAAAATAGTTTTCCTATTGGTTTAGCTAAAACTTCAAAACTATATTGAAAAGAGTGGACAACTTTTTCTTGTTCCTGATTTTAGTGGAATTGCTTTGAGTTTCTCCCCATTTAATTTAGTGTTAGCAATTGACTTGCTGTATATTGCTTTTATTGTGTTTAGATATATCCCTCGTATCCCTGTAATCTCTAAAACTTTTATCATAGGGAGCTTTAGGTTTTTGAAAGTTTTCAGCATCTAATGAGATGATCATGTTTTTTTGTTTTTTTTTTTTGTTTTTGCCTTTGAGTTTCTTTATATGGTAGACTACAATGACAGATTTTTGTTTGTTGAACCATCCCTACATCTCTGCTTTATGTTATCTTGGATTCAGTTTGCCAATACTTTATTGAGTATTTTTGCATCAATGTTATTGAGGAAAATTAGTTTGTAATTCTCTTTCTTTGTTGAGTCTTGGTGTGGTTTGGGCATCAGGATAACTGTGACCTCATAAAATCGATTTGGCAATGTTCCTTCTGTTTCTATTATGTGGAATAATTTGAAGAATATTGATATTAGCTCTTTGAAATTTTGGTAGAATTTGCTGACCCTAGGCTTTCTTTGGTTGTGAATTTTTTAATGACTGTTTCTATTTACTTAGGAGATATAGGTCTATTTACATTATTTATCTGATCTTGATTTAACTTTAGTAAGTGGCACCTAATGAGAAAATTGTCCATTTCTTTTAGATTTTCCAATTTTGTTAAGTACAGGTTTTTGAAGTATGATCTAATGATTCTTTGAATTTCCTCAGTGTCTGTTGTTATGTCCCCTTTTTTGTTTCTGATTTTTTAAATTTGGATATTCTCTCTCTGTGTCTTTCAGTTAGTTTGGATAAGGGTTTGTCTATCTTGATCTTCTCAAGAAACCAACCCTTTGTTTCGTTGATTCTTTGTATTCCTCTCTTTGTTTGTATTTTCTTTATTTCAGCCCTCAGTTTGATATTTCCTACCATTTATTCATATTGGGTAATCTTTCTTCTCTTTGTTCTAGACCTTTTCATGTGTGCTGGCAAACTGCTAGCATGAGATTTCTGCAATTTCTTTATGAAACCACTTAGTGCTATGCACTTTACTCTTAGCACTGCTTTCATAGTGTCCCATAAGTTTGGGTATGCTATGCATTCATTTTCACTGAATTCTAAGAAGTCTTTAATTTAATTTCTATATTTCCTCCTTGATCCAGTAGTCCTTCAATATAGGGTTGTTCAGTTTCCATGAGTAGACATTCTGCTGTTTCTGTTGTTGTTGAAATCCAGCTTTAATTCATGGTGGTCTTATAGGATGCAGGGGGTTGTTTCGATTTTCTTCTATCTGTTAAGACTTGCTTTGTGACTGGATATATGATATGTTTTGGAGAAGGTTCCTTTAGGTGCTGAGAAGGTATTTTTTTTGTATTTGGGTGAAATGTTCTGTAGATATCTGTAAGGTCCATTTGATTCATAGTGTCTATTAGCTCCATTATTTCTCTGTTTAGTTTATGTCTGGATAACCTGTCATTGGTGAGAGTGGGGTACAGATGTCTCCCATTATTAATGTATGAGGTTCAATGTGGGGTTTTATCTTTATCAACGTTTCCTTTACTAATGTGTGTCCTTGCATTTCAGGCATAGATATTAAGAATTGAATCATCTTTTTGGCAGATTTTTCCTTCAATGAATATGAAATGCCCTTCTCAGTATCTTTTAATTAATTTTGGTTTATAGTCTATTTTGTTAGATAGTAGAATATCTACATCAGCTTACTTTAAGTCAGTTTGCTTGGAAAAACTTTCTCCAACCCTTTGCTCTGAGGCAATGTCTACCTTTGATATTGATGTGCATTTTTTAGATGCAATAGAACGATCTATTCTGTTTTCATATCTGTTCTGTTAGCCTCTGTCTTTTTATTGGAGGAATTGAGACCATTGATATTGAGAGATATTGATGATAAATAATTCTTAACTCATGCTATTTCATATCTTTATGCTTTCAAAAAATTAGAAATAGGCAGAAGGTATAGTTTTTAAATGAAATTCACTCATTGGGGTGTCTGAGGTGCCCGTAGCTGGAAAAGAAAAGACCCTGTCAGGGAGTGGTGAAGGATGCTGAAGCCTTTCACTCAGAAACTAGAAAATTTCCAGATTCTCACTTCTTATGTTACTCAAGAATATTTAAGATCTCTTTGCTACATGAGCTTATTGTGGTCTCATTAGCTCAGTTCTTTTTCCAAAGGATTATATAATTACTTACCAAATCCAGGAAGTGTTCATCTTTGGGGCATTCATTGTCCTTCTTAAGCTAGAAAAGTTTTTCTCCCCACCCTCATTTCCAAATCTTATTAGGGAAGGAACCTTTATCTGCATTTCTACCTCCAAGGCATTCCTTGTCAGCACTACTCATATCCTACCTACACAGTCCTGGGATAAAGTTATGGTGAAATAGAATGTAAAAATGTCAGTACCAGCTCATTGCTACATTTTGATGGTGACCATAGCCAAATTATAGAACACAGGCTGATAGCTGATAAGTAAGTACTTAGGCTGCCCCTAACTATATTCTGGGGGGCTCCCAACCTATCTGCAATAGTCCCAGATTAGAGCTCTTTGGCAACAACTATCCCATGCACCAGCAATCCCTGTTTTCAAAGCTTCCCAAGACTCTTTATTATACTTCTAGTTTGTGTGTTTTTAGCACCCTCTAGAGACTACATTTCATCAAGCCAGTTCCAGCCAGATAGGCTTTTTTTTTTTGTCAAATTGAAAGATTTTTCTACTCTTGCATGCCTTTACCCAGATGTTTTAACTAACCTTTCTCACACCTTCCAAGTAGGAGATATAGAATTCAAACAGACAGAGCTTGATTACCTGGAACTTTTCGGATTGAGATAGTGACAGGTAGTGATTGAAACAGGCTTCCCAATTCTGAGCAAATAAGCCTTTTTCACTGGAGCTTGTTGTCTAAGCAGTAGTCAAAGTGAACAGTAAGGAAAACATGAACAATGTTTTTAACTGGTAAAATGGCAAATAACCGCTCACATACCCCACTGTTTCCTATGTCCTGGGTACTATTCTCTATAGTTAACATCTTATTTAATTATCACAGTACAGTACTTTTTAAATGGGCTATCATCGTCATTTTGCATATGAAGAAACTGAAGCACAGAGAGGTTAAATGATTTACCCATGTTTGCATGTTAGCTATGTTGAATAAGATTTAGATGTAGGTGTTTTGATTCATGAACGCGGTCTAACTGTTATATATGAATTATGCAGAACTGATATTTAAATGTCTCTCTGAATTATCTAAAGAATCTAATTTTATTCTGTATCTCCATAAATGTTACTAAGCTGTGTCTTCCCTCATTCTGTGTTTGAATTGATTTATTTTTAAATCCAGGTCTACCGAATGCCCCACGGCCTTAGTGGGTGGGCACCACTAAGATGTAGTGGAGAAATGGGAGAGAAGGAGAGGCAGAATGGTTCATGCATGTGGAGAGAGGCAGAACTAAAAACATATCAATGGTGAAGAGCAGGCTACTATAGGTCACCTATGCTGCCATCTGGGGTCATGTGTGTCCAGGCCTGCACTGCCACCAAAAACTATCTCCGGGTCTGTGGCACTACTGAAGCTGGGGTCTGTGTTGATGTATGTGACCTGTGTTACCAGTGAAGGTCATACCAATGTCTGTGGTCTGGGCTGCCACCTAAGGCCATGTTGATGTCTGAGGGCCATGCTACCACCAATCTGAGTGGCCTGAATTGCCACAAACTCAAGGCAAACAAAACCCCAGTAAGGAGGGGAAGTGGACACAAGGCTTCTTCCCCCTCAGCAAAGAAGCTAGTCACAATCAGTAGGTGCTGGGAGAGAAAACATCAGTTTTCTTCAATGGAGTGATCTTGGGTATATCAACTATACTCTAAGGTAGGCCCCATGCTCATGATTATTAGCTAGCTGGCCAACACAAACCCAATTCCATGTTTGTTTGTCTGTTTGTTGTTTTAAAAGAGAAAGACAGGGAAGATCTGTGAAGAGTTGGGGGAGGGAAAAGAATATGATCAAAGTATACTGTATGCAATTCTCAAAGAATAAATTTAAATAATTAAAAAGAAAAAAGATTTTACCATCCATCCTTTGAATGTCTAATTGCTGGTTTACATTCTATATTGGTCTACTGAACTTTGTTTAGGTGTGGTTATTTGGCCAGATAAATTTGCTAGACTGTTGTGTTATCTAGTTAAAGTTTATTTTTATACATTTCACAAAGATTTTCTGATAATCATTTGAAAATAAGTATCAAATATCATGACACTTTATTCTAAATAATTTAGTATGCAACTTTTAAAAGTGAGTATATTCTGCTATATCATAATATTGTGACTACAACATAGAAAATTAATTTCCACTATGCTGTATACAGTCTACACATTCAATGCTCCCCCGCAAAAAAAAGTTTAAGTAGAATACAGTATAAGTTCTGAGGCTGTATTTGTTACATATTTTTAATTTAAAATAGTTTATTTATCATTCCCTCATGTTACTGATATTTTGAAGAGTTTAGGCCAGATGTCTTATTAATAATATACTTTATGAGTTTGCTTCATTGTTCTCTAAGACTGTCATTTCATTTATCAAAGGAAATGAAGAGACATTTTAGTTTAGTTTCCCTGTAGGCAGAGACTGCTCTTTCATTTCGTAGCTGCCCAGACCTGAATAATCACACAGAAACTATGTTAATTGCACACTGTTGGATCTATTAGCTCAGGCTTCTTCTTAACTAACTCTTACATCTCAAATTAACCCATTTCTATTAATCTTTGTATCATTACGAGGCTGTGTCCTACTGGTAAGTTCTGGTGTCTGTCTCCTTTGGTGGTTACATGGTGTCTCCTTGACTCTGCCTACTTTCTCTATATAGCTCTGTTTGGATTTCCTGTCTGTCTTTGCTCTGCCAAACCATTGTCCAAAATAGCTTTATTCATCAACCAATAAAAAGCAACACAAATACAGAAGGACATCCCACATTATCTTCCCTCCTTCTACTCCTCCTAGTTCCTGCCCACTTCATCTCAACCCTGGATCCAATCCTTGTCTGTCTCTCATTAGAAAAAAAACAGGCTTCTAAGAGACAACAACCAAACATGGCAAAATAAAATATATAAGATGATGTAAAATCCATTATATTGAAGTTGGATATGGCAACCCAACCGGAGAAAGAGAGTCCTAAGAGTAGTGTCTTAGGGTTCCAGTTGCTGTAAAGAGAGAAACTACAACCACAGAAACTTTTATAAAGGAAAACATTCAATTGAGGTGATGGTTTGCAGTTTCAGAGGCTTAGTCCAGCCTCATCATTGTGGGAAACATGGTAACATGCTGGCAGGCATGATGCTGGAGAAGGAGCTGAGAGTTGAATATTTATTTAGATCTTCAGGCAACAGGAAGTAAACTGTATCACACTGAATGTAGCTTGAGCATAGGAGACCAGAATCCTATCCCTATCGTGACATACTTTCTCCAACAAGGTCACACATACTAACTCCAACAAGGCTATACCTTCTAATAGTGCCACTCCCTTTGGGACCATTTTCTTTCAAACTACCACAAGCATGCATAAGAGACAGAGACCCACAAATTCTCACAATCAGGATTCCCATAAAAATACTAAGCTAATAGCTATTATAAATATATTATATATACAGAGAGAGAGAGAGAGAGAGAGAGAGAGAGAGAGAGAGGACCTGGTACAAACCCATGTAGGCCCTGTGCTTTCTGCCTCAGTCTCCATGAGCTCACATGTGCTTAGTTGATCCAGAAGTCCTTGTTCTCCCAGTGTACTCCCTTCCCTGTGAGTCTTAATCTTTCTACCTCTTACAGAAGTCCCTGAATTCTAAGGGTAGGGATATTATAGAGACCTCCAGTTTAGACTGTTTCTCTATGCATAATTACTGTCTGTGGATCTCTGCCTCTGTTTCCATCTGCTGCTGGAGGAAGCCTCTCTGATGGTGACTGGATAACTCACTGATCTATGAGTATTGCAGAACAGCATTAGAAATCATTTTATTGATATTGTTTTTTATACCAGTCATAATTAGGTTTACCCTAGGTCTCTGGGCTATCTAGTCTCTGGTTCTTGGTTATCCAAGCAGTGTTGGGTATGGGTTCCTTCTCATGGAGTTGACTGAAAACAAATCACATATTGGTTGGCAACTCCCACAAGTTCTGTTTTACCATTGCCATAGCATATTTTGCAGGCATGACAGATTGTAGGTCAAAGATTTTGTGGCTGGGTTGATGACCATGTTTCGCTTTCAGTAGCCTACAGAGTATTTCCTTGCATCAAAAATACTAAAACACAGGAGTGAAGACTTCATGGAAGCACCAGCTCAACTTCTCCATATTCAATGAGTTGTGGAAATTTTGTCCTCTGCAATGGTGCCCCACTGTCAGTTTGTGGAGTGAAACCCTTTGTCTTGGCATCAGCTTAGGTTGTATGGGGATTTTCATGGGAAGCCTTTGGCCAACAACTCAAATGAACTCAACCCATTCCTGCCACTAGAACCCTTTCCTTGCTATAAGGGATGGTTAACTAAAGCTCCATATCTATCCCCCATTACTAGGAATCCTCGTTAAGATTACCCTCATAGATTATAAGAAATTTCCACTGCACTAAGATTCCACACACCCCCACAATGCACTCCCAATTCCAGCGGTCTTCTTCTTCACTCTCTCCTTCCATCTCATCTGCCAACCAAATTGTTTCTGCTCCCATAATCACCCACACCCAGTAAACCCACAAAAACCTATTCTACTTTCCCTTCCCAAGTAGGTTCATGTGTCACACCTAGGTCCTTCCTTTTTATTTAACCTCTCTATGTCTACAAATTGTAGCTTGGTTATCATTTACTTAATGGCTAAAATCCACTTGTAAGTGAATACATATGTGGTGGTTTGAATGAAAATGACCCCCACAGGCCCATGGGGAGTGGCACTATTAGGAGGTGTTGCTGTGTTGGAATAGGTGCTGCATTTTAGAGGGATGGGCTTTGCAGTTTCAGGAGCTCAAGTCAGTCCCAGTATCATTCTCTTCCTGCTGCCTGCCAATCCATGTAGTGAAAGGGGAGCCAATTGTAATGAAAGGGGAGCGCAGGCCTGCTTTTTGTCCCGCCCGGCTCCTGCATGGCTAGCTTATACCCCGAA
>LOEQ01006183.1:1010-14905 GCA_001685075.1 Bramus lutescens | reverse complement strand
AAGCCTATGAGGTCCGGGGAGTGGAATTTTGTGGTTTAAATGGAAATTGCCCCCACAGACTCATAGAGAATTGCAGTATTGGAGATGTGGCATTGCTGCTGCCTGCCAATTGAGATTTAGAGATCTCAGCTACTTCTCCAGCACCATTATCTGTCTGGATACCACCATGCTTCCTTTCATGAAGAGAATGGACTAAACCTCTGAAACTGTAAGCCAGCCCCAATGAAATGTTTTCCTTTATAAGAGTTGCTGGGGTAATGGTGTCTCTCTTCACAGTAATAGAGTAATGACAAAAACAAGAGGATTGCAGCTAAAATATTGCTGCGAGTCTCAGAAGACACTTTAGACTTTAAAACTGTGTTGTGATTTAAAGATCATGGGGTCCTCTGAAGTAGGACTAAGGGCATTTTGCATTATGATATAGCTATGAAGTTGCAGGGGGCCACAGAGTAGAATGTGGTGGCATGAATGAAAATGGCCCCATAGGCTCATACATTTGAGTGCCTGGTTCACAGTAGGTGGAACTATTTGGGAAGCATTAGGAAGCATGACCTTGTTGGATAAGATGTGTCACTTGGAGGCTTTGAGATTTCTAAAGCCTGTGCCATTCCTAGTTCTCTCTTTCTCTTTGTCTCTGTCTCTGTCTCTCTCTCCATTTTTTGTGGAACAGATGTATACTTTCAGTTATTGCTCCAGTGTCATGCCTATCTGCCTGATGCCATACTCCCCTCCATTGATGGTCATGGACTCATCCTCTGAAACTGTAAGTCCCCATTAACGTCTTTCTTCTTTGAGTTGTCATGATGATGGTGTCTCTTCACAGCAATAGAAAAGTAACTAAGACACTATTTTTCCAAAAGCTCACCTCTATCCCCATTTCTCTGGACTTAGTATGTTCTAAACCTCACATGTTCTAGTTCTTACTCTCTACCCTATTCTGTGTCCTCGTAGATACAGTGTATAGTCCTTAAAACAAACTATTCCATAGTTCCAACATTCTATGAGGTTGCCACAGCCCTATCTCTGTTGCATCATACTTAGACATATGGTCTATGTGTCTTCCTTTAGTGACCACTTATCATGGATAACCCCTCCAGGCTCTGGAATGTTTAATTTATGTTATTTTAAATCCAAAAACTTTCCATTCGATTCCTTAGTTATGTCATAGAATTTTAGAATGTGTCCTCCTAACTCAGTTATCTGTCAGGCTCTTCATTCACAATTCATGCCACAATTAAAAGAAATATCAGGTGCTTGGGCCTTGTACATGTCCTACCTCATCTTTAATCCTTTTTGCAACATAATTTTTATGAATGCTGATTTTGCTTACAATTTTATAGAATTATTTCCCAAATTCTATAAATGTTCCTAGAATCTTTGTTCCCTTGTTCTCAAGATTCTCTCAATCTCAAATCTCAAGCTCAGTCTCAAAGGCTTTGTGAAACCTGTGAGACACTTTGTTTCAGTTTATTTCTAACTGGTTTCTTCTCATCATTTTAGGAAGGAGGAACCAAATAAATCACTCATTCGGATCTTCTAGAACAATTCTCTCAGAAATCCATTGAAGTTAGGGAAGTAGTAAGAGGAAAGAGTAATGAAGACAGGATGGTGGTCACTCTGTCAGAACTAGGAGGGTTTTAAAAACTTGAGGGATCCTCTTGTTTTATGCATGAAGAAATAGACTCAAAGAAACTGAGATTTGTCCAAGGTCAGACATCAGTTCATAGCATAGTTGTGACTGAAGACTTCAGTCTCCTGACTTTCCACCATACCCTAATGCTATTTTACTCTAATTCTAAGCCAGAGTCTTAAGTATTCAGAAACAAAATGTTATTTACACCCAAACTCACCTTCAGTGGCATTACTATAGGTGATGGTTATTAATAAGCCATATTTTCTAAACCACCTGCCTAGGGCTCAATCATATCATGCCTGGGAAGTCAAGGGGCACAGGAAGGTTTACTGCAAGGAAAATGGTCTCAGCTGTTGTTTTTCTCTCTTCCTTTTAGGAAGAGACAACCCCCCAAAACTGAGTCTTTTGAAAGTTTAGAGGCTACCATCCCTCTGCTAAGTATATCAGATTCCCTCAGCCTCTGATTGTTTGACGCAGATGAAACCCTCTCAGGGGAAGGATCAGCTGAGACAGTGTTAGTACACCCTATCCTGATGGTTGATCTATCTTTAATTATAGGCCAAGTGTCAGAAAACTTACTCTTGAGATTGGCTCATGCCTTACCACACCTTTGCAGCCACTCTCACCTTTGGGATATAAGTGGATCCCACATCACGGCTCTGTTTTTTGAGGTCCAAACCAGATACATGGGGCTAAATATATCTCTAAAAGGAAGGGTGACATCAGGACCCCAAATGGGAAGCCAGTTGTCATCCAGTTCCTTTTATAGCTCTGACCCAGCTGATGAAGGCTCTCAGAACCATATTAAAATCATGATTAGTATCTAGTTTACCTCCAACTTGTTCAGGTCTTGAGGACTTTATTTTGTTCTACTCAGTTGCTGCCCTTCTTCATAGACTCTTGCCCTTCTTCATGGACTCTTACCAGCTTCAGTTTCTAGGACAAGCCAGTGTAGTGAAAAGAATCAACTTTAGAGTGGGATACACTAAACTCCAAATTTTTGTTCTGCTAACTTGAGCATTTGCAGGACATGTGTTGTCCTCAATTTCCCATCTGGAAAGTGAAATGCTAGATTACATTTGTTGCAGGATGATTGTAAAGATTTATTAAAATCAAATTTAAGGATGTCCTCATCCCGGGTCCTAGCACACATGCATGCCCACAAATCCTAAGTTCCTTCTTCTTCCCATGTCCCTATACCAATTCTATATGTCTATCATTCACTCCGACACTCACTTACTTATTCAACAAACGCTTATTTATAGAAATAGGAAAGTCAGTGGATTTTGTTTCCTGACAACCCAGTGTAATGAAAGTGGCATCTCTTTTAAATCAAACATACTTGAACTGAAATGTTGGCTGCCACTTGCTACTTGGCAGATCTAAAAATCAATCATTTTCCCTGTTTGAGCATCTGTTTTTATACCTGAAACCTTAGGGTAACTAGAAATGATAATAGTGGCAATAACAATAAACTAGTTGGATTGGAAATAAGTCTTTTCTCTAAGACTGTTACATGATTGATTCTCTGTAAATGTTTGTTGATTTCAATATGAGAATCCAAGATTCATTTTCCAAATGAAGTACAGAGGTTCTTTTGCTTCATCAAGGTGGTGTCCCAGAAACAGCACCACTGCAGGTGTACCCACATATGGGCCATTCATCCCACATTTTGCCTGAGCTGTGTTCAAGTCTCAGAATTATGATGACTTGTCAACCTGTTTTGGAAGTTATATTCAGATGATTTCTCACAGAGATGCTGCCTTCCACAATAAGGGTGCCTCTAGGATCATGTTACTCTAGATGGCTATAGGATATGGCTAGAAGAACTTAATATTACTTAAGTAATCAGCTCTGGAGTGATTGAAATCTTAAGGAAGACCCTAGTTTCTGAGCAGGTAAGAATAAACTGATGACATCTAGTCATTATTTGAGTATTTCTGTTGTGAAAAGACCATTTAGCCATACTTGATAACTGAATTAGGCATAAGGAAACTTGAGTTCTGCTCCTGGGTTTCTAAGTACTCTTATCTATACTCAATTATAATTATCCATTTCTAGAGGGTCTTAGTATCTTTATTTTGGAAACATTTTTATTTAGCAGTTCTGCGAATTGAGTTTTTGCTTAGTAATTGCATCCAACTAGATACACGATTGCTTTTCTTCCTATTCCATGGTTTTGGACCCATTTTCTGCTCACATTTCTTCCTACAAGGGCGAGTTGCATAAAGGGATGCCAAGTTAGAACTTTTTGTGTTGTACTATGGCAATGTTGGGAGAGGCAAAAACTATGACTATAGGTAGAAATAAGGAGTTGACACTGCTTGTATGTTTAATTAGCTAAGTTCTGCATGCCAGTTTAAGACTTCAAGTATGAGAGAATTGTTCATACCTAGAATTGTTTGTAATTGTAGACAAGGACTAAGTATTTCTTTTCACCACATATTCCCTGGAAAGGTCTCTAATAAGGTCCAGTGTACTTCAGGTACCGGATTTGGATTCCTTGAGCAATTTCTGCTATCTTTTCTGTATCTCTGGTCTTGGATGAAGCTACCTTTCTTCCCATAACCACTCTACAGTAATCTAGTTGGTTCATAAAGGTAGACCACGGTGACCAGCAACTATTTTTCTCCAAAGAAGTCTGAGTTTTGAATCAGTCTTAAGGATATTTTCGCACCACGGGAAACTTGGATGGAAGTTCCTAGGTGCTAGAATCCCTTAGAAACATTGATGGGATACTAGAAGCACCAGAGAACTTTAAACAATCCAATAAATGAAGTAAGATCCCTTTCTTACGTTTTTTTTTTTTGGAGCACAACCACGGGTTCCAGGCCAGATTTATGGAACCAGGCATGAGTCTCCGTTATGGAGCAAGTCTAAAATACAACCAGAAATCAGTTGGTTACTAATGTTAAATAGTTTCACTATTGTACCCATGGACATATCTTCCATGCTGGTCATTATCATTCACAGTATCTACAGCTGAGTAAGGCTACTGATGGATGTTTATGCCTAGGAGCCTGCTTGGTACCTTGTAGTACTTATGAAAGCTCGTCAGCGGGGAGAAATCTTCCTTGTCAGTACCAATTTTATTTCTTCATGTCCTATGGCCAATGAGTCAGGGGCTTTCAGCAATAGGGGTCTTACAATCAACTTATGATGGACAATCAAAAAGAACAGAAATAGCCTGCATTGGGAGTCAGCCATCTTTAACCAACAACCTGTGGAAAGGTATCCTAAATCTGGCACTGCTTTCTTTGGCCATCTATTATGTCTGGAATAAACAGTCTTCTGTGTACAGCAACCTTAGTCAAGCTCATGTGTGAGTGTGTGTGTGTGTGAAGCTTATAAAATAGTAGGTTTCCATATGACTTTTTAAACATCCTTAGTGTTATCTTCCCCATCCCCCTCTTCTTCCTACCTTCCCAACCTTCTCTCTCTCTTTCTTTCTTTCTTTCTTTCTTTCTTTCTTTCTTTCTTTCTNNCTTTCTTTCTTTCTTTCTTTCTTTCTTTCCTTCTTTCTCTCTTTCTTTCTTTCTTTCTTTTTATTACAAGACATCTTTAGAGCCTGCACTGGAATTAGCTCTTGTAGACCAGGCTAACCTCAAACTCCCAGAGAGCTGCCTGCCTCTGTTTCCAGAGTTCTGGGATTAAAGGCATGCACTGCCACCACCCGGCAACCTTCTTTTTCTTTTTTTCTTTTCTTTTTTAAAAAAGAAAACAAACTATCTATTGCCATTTTACATACCAATCCCAGTTCCCACTCCCTCCCCTTCTCCCATTCCCTCCGTCTTCAACCCAACCCCACCCCCATCTACTCCCCAGAGAGGGCAAGGCACATAGTTCCAAGGAAGGACCAAGGCCCTCCCCACTCAAGGTATCTATCTAAAGAAAATGGGTTCCAAAAAGTCAGTACAAGCATCAGGGACAAATCCTGGTGCCCACAGTTTGCCTCAGCCACACATTCAGAGGGTCTAGGTTGGTCTTATGCTGGTTCCTTCCCTTTCTGGCCAGAGCTCCCATTAGCTCAGGTAAGCTGTTTCAGTGGGTGTCCCCATCATGGTCTTGTCCTCTTTGCTCATATTATTGCTCCTCCAACTCTTCAACTGGACTTTGGGAGCTCAGCCCAGGGCTCTGCTGTGAGTCTCTGCCCCTGTCTCCATCAGTTGCTGGGTGAAGGTTCTATGGTGTCATTTAGGATAGTCATCACTCTTGACTACAGTTGAGGGAATGGGATAGTTGAGATGTGGGGAGGACAGAGAGGGAGAGCAAGAAAAGAGATATCTTGACTCTCCCTCGGTAATACGGGTTAGCAAGAAACCTGGCACTAGAGAAATCCCAAGGAATCCACAAGGATGACCCCAGCTAAGACCCTAAGCAATAGTAGAGAGGGGGCCTGAACTGGCCTCAACCTTCTTTTTCTTAAATCTACCTTTCCATTATTCCCCCTTTCCCCTTCAGGTCACCTCTTCTACTATTCTCCCTCCCTTAAGGTCTTTCTTCCCCTTCCACAACAATGGTCCCTTTCTAGTTTCCTGGATTATTTAGGTACTTCAAATTAAATACAAGATTCAACACTAAATCCACACATGCATGAGAACATATAATATTCGTATTTTGGATGTTTGCATTATCTCACTCAGTGTGTTTTTCAGTTCTAACTATTTACCTTGGTAGGATTTGTTATCTTCATTTCTGTTGGGGAATATTATTTTAAAATGTGTTGCATTTTTCTACTGCTTTTGTTAACAATTCAAAGATGTGTTTGATTAAATAAAATTAACCTGAAAGCAGGAGGCTGAGTCAGCAAGTAGCTGGTAAGAAGTGGTAAGGAAGATTCACGTGTAGCAAGTTCAGTGGGAGCAGAGAAAAAGGATCTGGGAGTGAGAGAGGAAGGGTGAGGACTTCAGGGGTCAGCCACCCAGCTACACAACCAGACACTGAGTAAGAAGGAAAGAAAAGGTATACAGGAACAGAAAGACAAAAGCCCAGAGGCCAAAGATCAATGGCAAGAAACAAGCAAAGCTAAGGCTGGGCATTCATAGCTAAGAATAAGCCTCCATGTGTGATTTATCTGGGAGCTGGGTGGTGGGACCCCTAAAAAGCCAAAAGTGTAAAACATCGCAGCACACATTCCTTCGCAGCCAATTCTATTAGACAATTATGTGAACCTTTATATAGCCTAACTACGTATAGTGGTATATTATTTGTGTTTTAATAAATAAGGCTTGCCTGAAGATCATAGAGCAAAGCAGCCATCCTGGTCAGCCGCGCAGACCAGGGAGTAGTGGCACACACCTCTAATCCCAGGACTTGGGTGACAGAGGTGGCTGGATCTCTGTGAGTTCAAGGCCACCTTGGGGTACACAAGATTGGATCTGTCTAAAAGAGAAACAGAGCTCACACAAAGGTGATCCCAGCACTTGGAATCACATGCCTTTAATCCCAACACTAGGGAGGTGGAGATAGATGCAATATGGCTGGGCAGAGAAAGACATATAAGGGGGAAGAGACAGGAACTCAGTGGAGTGTGGGGTGTGAAGTCTTTAGAATTTGTAGAGACAGGATCTCATACATTTTCAGACTAAGGTAGAAGGAAGAGCCAGTGGCTGGCTGCTTTGCTTTTTCTGATCTTCAATATCTGTCTCTGGGTTTTTATTATTCATTCAACAGTATGTATGTGTGTGTATATATATATATATATGTCTGTTCACATGTCATTGTATGCATCTTTGCCCATTAAATACCCATTAAAATATTTATTTGGTCCATGTATATCATAATTTTAATGTGTTTCTGTTAGCTTAATTCTGCTTGTATGCATTCTTAGTCTCTCTCTTGTTTGTGTATGTATACACTTTTGTCTTATTGTATCATTAGATGTTCTGAAATATGGTACTTTTCTGTTTGTGTTCATATTGTGAGCCTTTCTACTTGAATCTTCTTGATTGAAGGATGTATATGAATGTACATTTTCCCATGTGTTAGTCTTTCTGAATCCTGAATCATCCAGTTTGTTTAGGAGCAAGTAAGTTTGGACATTTAAGCAACATTTCTGTGTAGGCCTCCTATGCAGTTTATAGGCTATTTATTGCTCTTTGGCAAACCCTATAGCACAATAATTACAGTGAATATAAACCTATGAGAAACCGGGTCTAGTGGCTTAGCTTCCACCACCTCTACCCAACAGATTTAATATTCATACTCAGAAATAGGCACTTTTCTGGGTGGGAATCCTTACAAATTCCTTTTTTATTAATTAATTTTTTTCATTTATTTTACATCTTGATTGCAGCTTCCCCTTCCTCCTTCTGTTCCCCCATCCTGTCTTCCCTCTCCCCCATCTACTCTTCCTCCCTCTCCATTCAAAAAGAGGCAGGCCTCCCATGGGTGTCAACAAAGCTTAGGGGACATCAAACTGAGACAGGACCAAACTCCTCCCACTGCATCAAGCCTGGTCAAGGCAACCAGGCACACAGAATAGGTTGCTGAAAGTCAATTCAAGTGCCAGGGACAGGTCTTGATCCTGCCGCACAAACATACCAAGTTACACAACTATCACATACATGCAGACGGTCTTAGGTAGGTCCCATGCAGGTTCCCTAGCTGTTGGTTCATAGGTCATGAGCTCCCATAAGCTCAGGTCAGCTGTCTCTGTGGGTTACCCTGTCATGACTTTGACCCCCCACCCGGCTCATGCAATCCTTCCTCCTTTCTTCAATATGACTCCTGGAGCTTGGCCCAGTGTTTGACTGTGTATCTCTGCATCTGCTACTATCAGTTACTGGATGAAGGATCTCTGATGACAATTAGGGTAGTCAGTCAACAATCTGATTACAGGAGATAACCAATTTAGGCACTCTCTCCACTATTGCTAGGAGTCTTTGCTGGGGTAATCCTTGTGGATTCCTGGGAGTTTCCTTGGCACCAAGTTTCTCCCTATCCCTGAAATGTCCCCCACTATCAAGACATCTATTTTGTTACTCTCCCACTTCATCTTGTTCCCAACCCACCCAACCTGATCCATCATGTTCCCATCCCCCCGTGTGCCCTCAGGTTACGCAGGAGATCTCTTCTATTTCCCCTTCCCAGGAAAACCATGCGTCCCTCTTTGGCCCTCTCTGAGGCTACGTATTGTAACTTGGTTAGAAGGCTCAGAGGTTAAGAGTACTGGCTGCTTTTCTGGAGGTCCTGAGCTCAATTCCCAGCAACCACATGGTGGTTTACATCCTTGAGATCTGGTGCCTTCTGTATGCAGGCACACATGCCGGCAGAACCCTGTATATAGAAAAACAACACTATATACAGAAATACACTCTTGTTCAGAGGAGTCTAGAGCTGCTTTGCGGTTTAGAGGTTCTTAGCCAGGTAAAATGTGTAATAAAGTTGAAATCCTTTTCTTTTTTTTCTTTTTCACTCTGAGAGTTGGAAAGCAAGGCCATGAGGAGAAGTGTGATGGCATTTGGCTTCCCTTCTCTCTATATCTACACGCTGGTCAAGTTGACCTTTTGTCAATGATCCTGACTCAGGGCCCTTGAGACAATGGGAACAGTCAGGTCAGACCACGTATTTTTATTATAGACCATTATTCATGAGGAACCTCCTTTTACTCAGAAAACAAATGATTGGCTTCCTTCTAATCAGAAATCTGTGTAGGCTCAAAGATAGCAGTTTGTCATTTGTGATAAAACATTTTTCCCTGGGAAATCAGCCTTTATAAGAGCTTAAAAAGTAAAATCCAGGGAGATGTTTCTAGTGAGATAAAGTGTTCAGTCTCAATGAATTAGGATAGTAACTTGAAACACCAGGAAACCACTCTCTGATGGGACATTCTGGAGGCCAAATTAACATTCAGACCACCAGCCATCTGAGATACGAATGTTACTATTTTGGCCTTTTGCTACATTTCACTTTTGCAACCCTCCTGTGTCACCTGTCACAACTGCAGTCGGACTTTCCCCAGTAGTTAAGTTTAGCCCAAGGCTGTGCTGATAAAACATTTATTAATCAGCTGATAAAGAGCAATTGCTCTGAAGGAGTTTGGAATTATGGGTCCTGAGATTCAGTATTCAGTCTGTTCCCTTTGACCTTGTTCTAGGCAAAATATTTTCTCTATCTGGTAAACATCTGGCTACACAGAGCAAACATTCTGATTGTCATAACAAAGGTAATAAACTTTTCATAATATGACTACATCTGTCAACTCAGTGTAGCCTAATACCCTATAAATAAGATAAATACAATCATACCTATGTAATAGAGGCTCAAAATCCTTATTTAACATAGCTATTTCTAAAACCAGAATTGGAAACTAGTGCCCTGAGTTCTGGGCCTGGGCGTGGTGTTGTTTTGTTTTGCTGTTTACAACATCCACTTGGAATACCTTCATGTTTTTTATTTCAAATCTCTGTTGGTTCGGAATATAGTGACTATTTTGGAACACCTTTAATTTCTACACAACTTACATTTAAAAATTTGCCAACGTCAAGTGAAGAATCTGAGATAGTTTGGTAAATTTATATAGTCAACTAATGGGCAACACAGTTCTGATATAGAGTATCTTCATTATTTGCCAAATTTCTTCATACCCCTTTAACCAGTCTTCTTCACATAATCATGGGAAAATAAGGTTCTTCTTTCCATCTTTATACCTTTGTAAGAATTTTTAATTTGTAAAACTTTGGTACCTCAAAAATGTTATGAAAACAATAATGTTCAATGCTTTAAATCTTTTGAACTTATAGGAAAATGAAATGATTCTTTTTACTACCTCATTCAATATTTTTCTTATTATTTCATTGAACAATGACTATCTGCTTGATTTGGACTAGGAAGATCTACTTCTAATTTGGATCTATGAGGCAGGAAGACACATGCCTGTAAATCTTGAGATAGGAAGACACATTTTTTATCTACATCCTGTGAGCTGGGAAAACCCACCTCTAATCTGGGCCACACCTTCTGTTGGAAGCTTATCAAATGACATGGAAGAAGGAAGACTTCTCTTTGCCTGCTTGCTCTCACCTTGCTAGCAAGTCCATTCCTTTACTGGCATTAGAGCCTACTTTTTCAGGATTCTGGCATATATTGAAGACAAGCTGAGACATCCAGCCTCATAGACTGAGTTTGACCAAAGCCTGTAAATCATTCTCATCTCCAGAAGGCAGTATATGCTTTGAATCATCACCCAAGATATGATACATTTTCCCATAGCTAGGATCCACAGATCCAGGAATCAAGGGGTGGAAAGGGGAAGAGTTCCTAGAGACCCACTAGGAAAGTTTTGCTTCCTGTTCCCATGAACTTAAGCACTGCTGGCCTAGAAATTTTGGTTCCAGAGAGGGGAGTGCTCCTGTCAGGAGCCACAACTCCCCTTATTAATAAGTTGTAACATCAACTTATTAATAGTCAATAATTTCAAAAGCCCACTTTCTCAAATAGACAGGTCATCTGAACAAAAAATAAGCAGAGAAATATCATAATTAAATGACATCACACATAAAAGAGACTCAACAGATATCTGCAGACTATTCCATCCAAACACCAATGAATATACACGCAGAAGCTCCTCTAAAATAGACCATATCCTGGGACACAAAGCACATCTTAACAAATTTTTAAAAGAATGAAATAACTCAATGTGTCCTATTTGACAATAATGTAATAAAACTTAAAGTCAACAACAAACAAATCTCTAATAAGTGCAAAAATTCTTAAAGATTACATAGTTCATTTGTGAATGGTGAATAGATCAAAGAAGACATTAAGAATGACATCAGGAAGGCTACTGATTTTTTTTGAGTTAATCAACATAGGACGATGTAATGACTTTCCCATTATGAGTTGTAGAAGTTCCTTGGTAAATTTATGGGGTCGCTTATGTAAACTATCACATCATCAGCAAATAGTGAGATTTTGACTTCTAATTTGTATCTCCTTAATCTCCTTTTGTTGTCTTATTTCTCTAGTTAGGAATTCAAGAATTATATTGAATAGATATGGAGAGAGTGGACAACCTTGTCTTGTTCCTGATTTCAGTTGGATCACTCTGAATTTCTCTCCATTTAGTTTGATGTTGGTAGCTGGCTTGCTGTATATTGTCTTTATTATGTTTATGTATGTTCCTTGTATTCCTGCTCTCTACAAGACCTTTATCATGAAGAGATGTTGTATTTTGTCGAAAACTTTTTCTGCATCTAATGAGATGATCTTGTGGTTTTTATTTTTCAGTTTGTTTATAGGGTGGATTACTTTGACAGATTTTTGTATGTTGAACCATTCCTGCATCTCTATTATGAAGCTGACTTGACCATGGTGGATGATGGTTCTGATGTGTTCTTGGATTTGATTTGCCAGTATTTTATTGAGTATTTTTGTGTCAATGTTCATGAGTGAGATTGATCTCTAATTCTCTTTCTTAGTAATGTCTTTCTGTGGTTTGGGTATCAGGGTACTTGTAACCTAATAAAAAGAGTTTGGCAATGTTCCTTCTGTTTCTATTGTGTGGAACAATTTTAGNTGGTTCTGATGTGTTCTTGGATTTGATTTGCCAGTATTTTATTGAGTATTTTTGTGTCAATGTTCATGAGTGAGATTGATCTCTAATTCTCTTTCTTAGTAATGTCTTTCTGTGGTTTGGGTATCAGGGTACTTGTAACCTAATAAAAAGAGTTTGGCAATGTTCCTTCTGTTTCTATTGTGTGGAACAATTTTAGGAGTATTGGTATTAGTTCTTTGAAAATATTGTAGAATTTGGAGCTGAAACTATCTGGTCCTGGGCATTTTTTGGTTGGGAGTCTTTTCATGACTGTTTTTATTTCTTCAGCACTTATAGGTCATTTAATTTGCTTATCTGGTCTTGATTTAATTTTGGTAAGTGATATTTATCCAGAAAGTTGTCTATTCATCTTTTCCTTTAATTTGTGTGGTTGGGGCTGTCTGTGATTCTCGTGATTAATCCTCTAGGTAGCAGTGAATCCAAGGCTCAGATGGTTGTTCCTCATGGTACAGTCAGTACCTTGGTTCTAGTTACCACGTTGGTCTCTCTGTGTTCCTGGAGGTCGATCAGTGCTTCTGGGCTTTGCTCAGCTCCAGTGGAGTTTTCTGTCTCAGGCCTGCTCTAACCTAGGTTATTGGCTCAGACCTGTTTCTGTAAATGTACCTGGTGGATTGGCTCCTGCAGAGGTTCCTGGCTTGGGGTTGGTCCCGTAAAGGATTCTGGCTCTGATCTACTTCCTTGGAGGTCCCAGACTTGGAGTGCACCCAGACCCACAGAGGACCTGCTTCAAGCCTACTCCTTCTGAGGTCCCAGATTCACGACCGGACCTGCAGAGGTTTATGGTTACTGCCTACTCCCATTGACATCCCAGATCAATGCTTAGACCTACAGAGGTCCTGGTTCAGGCCTACTCCCTCAGAGGTCCCAGACCAATGCCCAGACCCACAGGTGTCCTGTCTCAGATCTACTCCCTCAAAGGTCCCAGATTTACACTTGAACCCATAGAAGTCTCGTGCTTTGGCCCACTCGCTCAGCAGTTGCTCCTCTGTACCTGCTCCTGTGACGTTCACTGTCTCAGATCTGCTCTGGCCCAGGTCACTGGCTCAGTCCTGCCTTTGCAAATGTCTCTAGTCTGTATCTGCTCCCACTCCTGTGGAGCCCCGAATACCACTCTACTTTCATGGCTGAACATGCATCTACATACTCACATACCTAATGACATACATATAAATTTAAATCTAGATCTCTCATATGAGACAAAACATACAGTATTTGTCTTTCTGAGTCTAGTTTATTTTTCTTAACATAATGTTTCTAGTTGTGTCTGATTTTGCAAATGCAATGATTTCACTTTTGTTTAGCACTATATATAATTCATATACTACATCTTTTACATATATAATTAGAATAAATATATACATATTACATCTTTTCATTTATTTTTGATGGACATCTATGAGTAATGAGTTATCAGTAATATACCAATGAAGACAAATGTGCAAATATGTCTGTGGTATGATGACATAGAGTCAACACTAGTGTATATGATAGTTCCTTTTTTAGTTTTTTATCTCTAGAGTGATTTCTATTGTGGTTGTGCAATTTTGCATTCCCATACATAGTAATTAAGGGCCTCACTTTCCCAAAATCTTTGCCAATATTTGTCACAATTTTTGTTGCCTGTGTGTGTTATATATGTGTTTGTAGGTATAGGAGCCAGCCATGATAAGCTAAATAGAAACAGACCACCCAAAGGAAGTTCTT